>MU107236.1:5764-60511 GCA_012274485.2 Sinapis alba | reverse complement strand
ACCCTAAACCCTAAACCCTAAACCCTAAACCCTAAACCCTAAACCCTAAACCCTAAACCCTAAACCCTAAACCCTAAACCCTAAACCCTAAACCCTAAACCCTAAACCCTAAACCCTAACCCTAACCCCTAACCCTAACCCTAAACCCTAGGTTTGGTTTCACTATTCCTAGGTTTGGTTTCACTATTCCTAGGTTCGGATAACCCTAACCCTAACCCTAACCCTAAACCCTAAACCCTAGGTATGGTTTCACTATTCCTAGGTTCGGATAACCCTAACCCTAACCCTAAACCCTAACCCTAACCCTAAACCCTAGGTTTGGTTTCACTATTCCTAGGTTCGGATAACCCTAACCCTAAACCCTAACCCTAACCCTAAACTCTAGGTTTGGTTTCACTATTCCTAGGTTCGGATAACCCTAACCCTAACCCTAAACCCTAGGTATGGTTTCACTATTCTTAGGTTCGGATAACCCTAACCCTAACCCTAAATCCTAACCCTAACCCTAAACCCTAGGTTTTGTTTCACTATTCCTAGGTTCGGGTAACCCTAACCCTAACCCTAAACCCTAGGTTTGGTTTCACTATTCCTAGGTTTGGATAACCCTAACCCTAACCCTAAACCCTAACCCTAAACCCTAGGTATGGTTTCACTATTCCTAGGTTCGGATAACCCTAACCCTTAACCCTAACCTTAACCCTAAACCCTAGGTTGGGTTTTACTATTTCTAGGTTCGGATAACCCTAACCCTAGAAGTTGACACTGAAGAACAAAGATGATTATATTGTTTTAAACATAATTTAAAACAATCATACTCAATGAAAGTGAAACGTTGTTCTAGATGAGTTTCGCCTATAAAGTTACCCGATCTGCTAAGTCATACTATGTTCATGTATCATGTATACCAGAAAAAAAACAGAGATATTTAATCAAATAAAACCTCAGGCAAGGGTGAGAAAAGAGACTTACAATAAATTATTATTATCAAGAATTTCGCTGGCATCAGAGCGAAGACAGACAGGAATCAACAAGAAATGCAAAAACTAGTGTCACTGATGCCAAGGAATTGAAACGTGAACCAACATCCCACCATCTGAATTCGGACTGCATCATGTTCCTCAGAAGGTTGAATAACAAAGTTGGGTAGAATAGTGCGGAAAGACACAATAACTTTGAGCAGACTGCAAGCTTCAAAGTCAATGAACCTAAAGCAATATGAGAAAACACCAGATAGAGCAAAACATGGAACAAAATCAACTTTTTACATTCAAAATCAAAACTAAAAAACATGACATTCATATAAATTCAGAAATAGAACACTCATAAATTTCATCTACCACAAGCACGGAAAAATAAGAGATTTTTTTACTAATAGTAACACCCCTTGTGGGTAATCAGAAAGAGATGATGCTCGATTCAAATTTAAATGTATACTAATGTCAAGAGAGGATCCTCCATCATCTCTAGGCATTAATACTATGTGATTACCATTGCAATTTCCATACCTTGTACTAACGTAGCAAATGATATCTGGAGGCGTGATTATGTATGTATGGTTCTTCCCACTCTCTCGATTTCTCCAACAACGATGGTGATGGCGTGAATTTCCACTATCATATGGAGAAAGTTCAAAACTGCAAAAACAAGAAACAACACTCGAGTTTTAGCATTCTCAGATTATTTTAAGATAACAAAACAAAATTAAAACAACTAACTGAAGAAGCACAACCAAACTTCGACGGGAGTAAGCACATGGGTACTCGTGAAATCGAGCTTTGCTGGAGATTGATTGATTGAATAGCAAAACCGAGATGACACCGCTTTCATTCCCATCGCTAATTATAAACCCTAAAACCCCAATAACGGTTTCGTTCTCTCGGTTGAGATCGACTCGACAGTTTCTGTTTTCATGAATACAATCAGAGAAGAGTTAAAGAAACGCCATCAAAAAGACAATTACTTACATCCATTCTATCAAAGAGGCTTCGATTTCAACTCGCATCACCATTAGATCGATAATCATCATGATGATAGAAAAAAGGCCTTTCATTGTGGGAGAGACGACGATGAAAAGAGAAATTCAAATTCAAATATATAGATCTTTTCTAATATCAATTATAACCGTTGAGTATATGGCCCAATACAAAGCCCAAAATATATCGTAAGAATTCAAATTCCATATATGTAATTAACTGATAGTCCAAAGTATTCAGCCCAATTTAATCCCAATTATAATTGTAATAAAACCCAAACGTAATTATCTTCTATCATCAAACCAGTATATGGCCCAATTAAAATTTTCTTTTTGTCATCTCATTTTATTAAAATGCTAAAAAGCCAACAAAGAACAAAGAAATAATACAAGAGAAAATTTGTGTGTATCAAAACAACCATACTAGCTGGATTAATTTTTGGTGAATATAAAGACTATATTTGCGATGTGTCACGAAAAAGAAAGACTATGTTTGCGATCAGAATTAATGCAGTTTATTATATAGTTAGGTACAAAAAGATAGATAGATAGATAAATGTATCTTTAACTCTAAAGCAGCAACCAAGCAAATGCCTTGAAGATAGAGAAACTAAAATGTGGTATATTATTTATATATGTGTGTGTGCGTGTCTGCAACTTTGCCGGCAGCCACACGTTAGAGTTGGGTATTCTTCACGTTATTGCTTACTATTCTCATTAGAGTTTCAATTGGAGTACATAAGACAAGAGACTAGACAAGACCGAGTCTACAAAGCAAGCAAGGACAATGCTACTATTCCCACGCCTAAGAGTTTCTCCATCCATCCTTATCTTCTTTTAGTGTCACATTTTTGTTTTAGGTCTTACAGACTCACTCTGTTTACAAACAGGCATACGCCCTTAGTAAAATGTTAACAGCTATCTCTCTGTGAGTATAGATGAGAGACAAACATACAGTTGCATAGAGGAGTATAAGAAAAAAAAGAAAAGAATGGGAGGTTTCCTTTTGTGGGAAAACAGACAAGCAAGTTGTGGTTTTGATAATCTCAAGATCGAAGGCTGTACTTTGGTCTTAAATGTTGATGATAAAAATATTAAAAAGTAAATCCATCAGCAAAGAACAAATCCTAATAATCCTTTATTTTATTTTATTTTTGCTTCAGTTATTAAAGACAAAAGAGAGAAAAAAGAAGAAAAGAAAAGCAAATCTTTGTCTCTGGGTGTGAGGAGACAGGTGTAGGGTTTAGATCAAATCTGTGGTAGGGTGCGTCTCCCCACATATCTTTTTGCCGGCTTCTTCAACGGCTTTTTCGCTTCAACCCCTCCCCATCCTTCGACGTCGTTTTTGTCCACACCCTCTTTTTCCTCTCTCTTTTCTCTTCCGTCTCTCGTCTACAGTGCCTTCCTCCGCTTACACCTGCTTTTTTCGCTGTCCTATGAATTTGGTCGAAATGCACTTCTCCTTCTTCTTATTTTTCCCATAAAATCAAAACAAGTACCTATCCATCTCTCTTATATTGGTTGTAATTTGTTATTATGTTGTAGATATTGGTCTGAAATTCTCCTTTGCCGTCTTGAATCGCCACTTGCCGCTCCAACCCTCGTCGAATGTATGCATATCCCCTTACCCCCTCCTCGTGTTTCTGCGTCTTTTTGCGTGAACTTGCCTCTTCTTCTTTTTTTTTTTTTTTCTGTTGTTGTATGCTTTAGTCTCTTTCTTTACACATCTGTCACTACTCCTCGGCTTCTACTGCCTTCTGGACTTGTTCTGTTTCAAGCATTTAACATGTGTAGGTAAGTTTTGTTTGTTTTCCCCTGGAGTTGTGCCTTGTTGCTAGGGTGGGTCATTCGTTTATCTTGTAAGGTCTGTATTTTTAAGCTGGATTTCAAATCTACTCTTCTTTTTTTTGTTTGGTCTGTTTTATTTTAACCTTAGCGCTCCTCCCTCTAAACACATCTCACTGTCTTCTTCTTCTTACCCAATAGCAATAGCTGAAATGAATGGAGATAGACCAGATTCTCATTACACGGAGACGGGATTCCCGTATGCCGCTTCTGCTGCTAGTTACATGGACTTTTATGGGGGTGCGGCGCAGGACTATGCTCATGCCGGGACAATGGTACTTACACCCTTTCCTTATTATTTTCTTTTCTGGCCTGCCTTCAATATGTTTTGTTGTTATCTTACAGTGTGCCTACATAAGTTTCCTTACTTTTGCCTATTCTCAGGACAGTCTGTACTGGACCATGAACACAAATGCATACAAGTTTGGATTTTCAGGATCAGATAATGCTCCTTTGTATGGTTCTTCTTATGACCTGAACGATCACTTATCCAGGATGTCAATCGGGAGAACCAATTGGGAGTACCTTCCCATGGTAAACGTTGATGAGTCAGTTGCACGGTCTGTCCATTTCGGGGACACGGATGATCACTCTGACGCTGAAGAATGTTCGTTATTTCTGCTGATTAATTGTGTTCTCTTCCTGGATCTTTTCTAAGCTAAGAATTATGTCTTTATTTTTACAGGCATTGCGATTGAACATGATCCCGAGAGTCCTCAGGTATGTGCAGCACCTGATCGAAAAGGTTCTTGAATCGGAGATAGTGCTGTACCCGTGCAGGATGTGATTTAAAACCACTGATATGAATTCTATATGCTCCCACAGGTATCCTGGCAAGACGACATTGATCCCGATACAATGACCTATGAGGTTGGTTCCAGATTCCTTGTGGATTTTTTTTTTTTGTTTTGACAGGCAGTGGACTTGCATCTAAATGGTTTTGTGGACCAGGAATTAATAGAGCTCGGGGAAGCGGTAGGATCAGAAAGCCGAGGGCTATCTCAGGAACTCATAGAAACGCTTCCCACTAGAAAATATAAGTTCGGGAGCTTCTTCTCCAGGAAGAGAGCAGGGGAAAGGTAAAGAGCAACCTTGTAACAAAATTTTCATCACAGGGTTTATACACAATACTCAAAAGCGTGCGTATGATGATGATGATCAGGTGTGTGATATGCCAGCTCAAGTACAAGATTGGGGAGAGGCAGATGAATCTTCCATGCAAGCACGTGTATCATTCCGAATGCATATCTAAGTGGCTAAGCATCAACAAGGTATTATTCATTATATGTTCTTCGTTTTACATCCCCAGTTCAACTGAAACGTCTCTATGCATGTGGAATGCAGATTTGCCCGGTCTGTAACAACGAGGTCTTTGGGGAGCCCAGCATCCATTGATTGTCTCCATTAAGTAACTGTTTTAGTGTAGTGAAAACTCAGAAGAAGAAGAAATTAGTCTAAAAGAAAAAGATGTCCACATTATACTCTACTCTCCCATGTTCAGTCCTCTCTGCACATGTAATTTTTCATTCTACTTTCATTTTCGTTTGTGTTTACCGCTCGTATTGTATACTACATGCTAGCTACGACAATATAAGCTATATCTATATACGGTGATGGTCCCAATCTAAGGTTCTAGTTCAGCTCTCCCACCCCCACCCCCACCCCCCTACTCTACCTACTATCAAGGCTTCAAATAGTATTTCCCTCTTCGCAGTAAGAAAACAGGCCTACTACAAGATTTGAGGTGGGGGTACTGAAGCTGACTGAACCTAAGGAACAAAGGAGAAAGCCACCAATCTCCCTCAATTCAAAAGGCCAAGGAAGATAGACGAACCCCTAGTTGACTATTGGAATGATGAAATGTATTTTTTTTTAAAGTAAACAGAAACGAGGCATTCAAATGAATATACATGATGCCATTAGCCATAGTATGTGTAATACTATGAGACCGAATCATCCAGTTTTCCACATGTCCAGGGTAGTATATGATATATATATATATAAAAAAAATATGCTCACAACTTCTCTTAAGTAAGAGTTTGTTCCAGGAGTTGTTCCTGCAAAGACCAGACCCCCTGGTGGTTAGAGCTGCATCGCTTGTAAAGAAGATATATATGGGTTTAGGTTTAGTACCTCTGTAACAAACAAGGCATGGAAGCCATATGGGACCCTATGCGGCAGCTCCACCACTGCCACTGGCTCAGCAGACATTGTTTTTGCGTCTATCACATTCACACATGATTTCCTACCAATTTCCAATCAACATATTATTGTACCAGAAAAGACAAAATTGATAAAAAAAAATACGAAACTATAGCAGGAGCGCAATAACTACCCTGTGTTTTCATCATGAACAAAGAATATCAAGTAACCATCATCTTCTTCCCCTGCCTCACGAGGGACATATATAGCCTCTGAACCGTATCTGCCTTGACCCAGCTCATAGATTCCTTTGATATTGCCTCCTACTTCAAGCATTCTTTTCCCTGTCTCAGCTTCCGCATGCAGATCAAACTTGATAATTCCTGTAACCTTGGCGATACTGTCCAGGATTGTTCCATATACGTATCGCTGTTTCCTACACGCACCACACAAACAAGAAAAACATTGCATTTCCTTGCTAGGGACACAATGCATATCAAACAAACAAGGTCAGGGGTGAAGTCATACTTTCCAGTGTAGCACTCGTTGATTCTGGGGAAATCAACTGCAGATGCCGATAGTTTTTTCTGAGAAGCTGAGCCCGTTTTCATGTTAAATCTCATTTCGTACCTGCCAAAAGAAATAGTTGAGACGAGCATATGGTTTACTAGAGAGCAAGCACAACAGATGTACCAGGTCAGTGATTCTTACAGTTCGTTGCTAAAATTCTCAAGTTTTTCTTTCACATTCCCACTGACCATGTCAAGATCTGGATTCTCAAGGCGACAAGTGATGAGGACGACTTCATCCTCTTCTTCCCAAGCATTGGCTGGATAAACGGAGCCATTCACAGAGGTTTGATTGGTATAATATCGAATATAAAATTTGACAACATGATCCCTTAATCAGACATAGCAAAGCACACACCGTTATGGAATATAAAGCAGTTGGGAAGCTCAAACCATCTAATCATGAGTTCATCCTTGGCATAGCGTGGAAGAACACCAAAACGAGCCTTTTTTGTTGGATCAAATGAGTATACCATTTTCTTCTCTTTCACCATTTCCTAGGGAATCAGTTAGATAGACACATAAATCTATGATTCTCACAAGGAAATATGAAAAAGGTTTCCATATTTGCTTTATAAAATCATCATCTTCTCTTGTGCCTGCTGCCATTTCAACAAAAAACAAAAACAAAAAAAAAAACTCTTGTGTAACCTTAGTATATATAAACTTGATGAATAACGTACCTTTGGCCTGAAGTGCATAGGAAGATCCATGAAGATAGCGTAAGTCTCAGTAATAGCAAAATCGTGCATCATGATTGGCTCTGATATAGTAATGGGGACAGGGTCATGCATAATGCCATCTTCGGAGATCACTCTGTATGTGAGATAAGGTGGAGTATGCGAATAGCCAAATGTAAACATTTCACCTGTAAGAGAGGAGAGGATGATGAGTCAAACAGAATCAGTAGCTTGCGGGTGGGTCAGGAGACTTACCCGTAGCTGGGTCAACTTTTGGGTGTGCAGTGAAGGAGTGGGTCAATCTCTTGTCATAATCCATCATGCCAAGAGTTTGCAGGTCTCCATCTTCCAAGACTTTGACGACATCTACAAAGCAAGAGCTTTTTCTTTTAGGTTAAAGAGATTTTGGTATCTAAAATAGATCATGTTCACAAATCTGTGCGCTCACTTTGTATTCGAAAAGAAAAACGAGAGGCAGTAGAGACTTACAAGGCTTATCTGCCTCCGATAGTGCGAGAAGTTTTCCATGGTGATAGACGAGCGCTGTATTAGCTGGTGCATGTAGAAAGAAAGAGAGAAAGAGAGAGAGAGAGAGAGAGAGAGAGAGATTTGGTTAAAAAAAAATAGGAGAGAAAGTGAAAAGGAAGGAAGGAAGCAAGTAACCAGTTCCATTTCCATAAGAGTCGTCCAATACTTTCAGTTTGGTTCTCAGCTGTTGCAGATAGACCATAAGCAATCCGAGAAAACCCTTAAGGTCCCCAATCTGTAAGAACACAAAATGATTGATTGATTGATTGCTCCCACAAATGATAAGACAAGATCGATCACCTTCATGAATTTGGCAGCTCCGAAAAACTCTTCCTGCTTGAGGCGTGATGTCTTAACATATCTAGAAACATAAGTTGCTTTCCCATCTTTGATGCGTACACCGTGTATCATTCTGCAGTATAATGGAAAAAAAAAATTGAAAGAGAAAGAATAAGCATCCCCCTAGGTTTGGAAGAAACAGTTGGCGTACCCATCTCCATCAAACCTGAAAACAAAGGGAAGGGAAGCAATACTTAATAAGATAGGAAAGGGAGCCACCAATACCATAATGATCCTGCATAGTTAATTTTTAAAAAAAAAATGGAAGAAGAAGAAGAAGATAGACGTGCCAGTGATATCCAGCGACGGGATCAAACTTGGGATTTGGACCAACCCTCACAAATTCACCATTCAAGCATTCCTGGAAAAAAACACAAAAACAAAAAACAAACAAGACGACGATTAGAACCTTCCTCGGAAAGGATGATGGAGTGTAAAGAGTTCACTTACTGGAAGAAATCCGTGGACGACGGGGAGATCCTTCACCGGAGGAGTTTCATCCCGGACGGGAGCGAAGTTGCCAGAGAGGTAGTGGAGAGGGAGAGAAGCATCGTGCATGAGCTTGACAACCACTCTCTCCACAAGATCGAGAAGCTTAGAGGAGAAACCCTTGGATGGTTTAGGGTTGACGGAAACTATGCGCTTCTCCGCCATGATTGGATTGGATTGGATTGGATTGGATTGGATTCGAGGAGAGGAGAGGAGAGGCTATCTATCCGAAGCTACCTACTTTTCACTCACTCAGGATTGTATCCTTTGGCAGAAACGCTGCCACGTCGCAACGTAACCGCCTCATGATCAAATTATTTATATTTTCTCCTACTATTTATTATTATCTTTCAATTTATCGGGAATTTTATTATTTATTTATTAAAAAAAAAAAGATTCGTGTTCTGTCCAGTGGTGAAGGTGAAGGCAAAGGCAATAGATGTCTCGCAATTTTAACAGTAATACAGCAAAATGGTCTATCAGAGTTGAAGGTGTTACAACCGGTGAGAGTATACAAGAGATAGCTAACATACTACATCCTTGGTGTTCGCCTACACTCCCAAAACACACACACCTTCCTTCCTTCCTTCCTTCCTTCCTTCCTTCCTTGACAAACCTATCTCTCAAATGTGGTTATTTTTTTTATGGCTTGAAGTCTATCATCTCCCTTATGTTCAACTTGATGGATGGTCCCATTGACGAGCATATGTGTGCGCTTTTCCAGTACACTCCCTTTGCTCCCTTTGGCTTGTTTGTCTCCACCGATTTCTGCATTCATCATTGTATTCAGCACAAGAGAAAAAACGTTGTATTAATGGAGGAGAATCAAATCAGCCTACCACTGCTGCAAGGAAGTTTATGAGCAGGTCTTCCTCTGTGAAATTTACTTTCCCAAACGGAATGTGCACAATCCCAGTTTTGTCTGCTCTGAATTCTACTTTGCCCTTCTTGAACTCTTCTATAGCCTGTGTGAGAGAGAGAGAGATGTTATGCATCATGATTACCCGAATCAGGAGCAGAGATGTTGCCGAGTAAGTAAGTAAGTAAGTAAGTGTACCTGTGGAATGTTAGCTGTGACGGTTCCAGCCTTGGGATTTGGCATGAGTCCTCGAGGACCAAGAATCTTTCCCAGGCCAGCAACCTTGACCATCATATCCGGGGATGCAATTAACTTATCAAACTCCATGAACCCTCCTTTTATCTGTTCGATCAAATCATCACTGCCCACAATATCTGCCCCAGCATTTTTTGCTTCATCCACCTTCTCACCTGGATATTATTATTGGAAAGACAGACAGAGAAGAATAAACCAAGTTGCTAACTTAGAGAAAACAGTACCATTTTCTCTATTGAAATACACAAAAAAAAAAGAGAACTCCATCCAAACAAAATATATTACAAGGTCAACCACACAAAAGTATTTTCTACACAGCAATTACCTTGTGCAAGAACAGCCACTGTAACAGTTTGTCCTGTTCCTTTAGGAAGGCTCACCTACCCAAAAAGAAAAACAAAGACAATGCGTTCAGATTTAAGTTTCAACTAAACACAAAGTTATATGTAAAGCAAAATGAAAAAGAAAAAAAAAACAAAACAAAACCGTTGCTCGCAGCTGCTGATCATTGTACTTTGGATCGATGTTGAGACGGAAATGGGCTTCGACGGACTCCACAAACCTTGTGTTAGAGGTTTGCTTAAGCAAAGATATAGCAGTCTTAACGTCGTACTCCTTTTTGGTTTCCCTTAGCTTTTGGATTTCCAGAAACCTCTTAGACCTTGTCTGCCAAAATGAGTAACAAACACAAGGCCAAGTGAGAAACAAAAATCATGTTTACAGTTTCTGATTGTCAAACTTAAAAGGAAAGGATAGATAAGCCCAAAACATACTCTATCTCTCTTGAGAAGCAAAGCTGCTTTTCCTTTCTTAGGCTTTGGCGGATCAAGGACGGCTGTGGCGGTGGTGGAGGTGGCTTCATTCTGCTCTGCGTCCTCCTCCGTGTCGACATCAGCCTCTGCTGCGACGGCTACCGGGAATTGTCGGTTCGAACCTCTTCTCCCCCCAAGGAGAACAAGAGGGGGACAGACTGCGACGCTCAAGTAGTTGTTGGGTCTTGGGTTCGCAAAGGAGAACAGAGACGGGATTGTAAGGTCCTTGGATGCGGCGTACGCTATCATCATAGAGGAGTGAGTTGCGCAGACAGCCATTGTCGGGAGATTTTCTTTTTTTTTTTTGTTTGTGTAGTAGAGAGAGTGAGCGAGGAGACGCACTGCCTAATCCGCAATGGGGATAATGATAGCAATCTAAGCTATTATATTCTGCATGATGGTGCACCACTGTTACAGTCTTAGCTTACTTACTACTCGACACCTGTCATATTCTCTACCATCGATGAAGATTGCAATTTCTTCTTTCTTTATTTTTAAATATGAATCCCTTCTTTGCAGTTCATAACACTCGTGACAGCCCAAATAAAATTATGGGCCTGGGTCTCGAGCTAGAAAGAAAGAGTGATGTTAAGTTTTGGATTCTGGTGGCTTGTCACCTGAACTTTCTATATTACGTGATCGTATTTCCCTTTCTGCAGAAGAGGTTAATGATAGGCTATCCTAAATCATATGATTTGGGGGTGGATGGGGTCAAGAACAGGTCAAATACGTTCTAGCCTTCCGATCCCTGGATTCATGGTCCAACAACTGTAAGCCGGAGGACAGCAGGTGGCTGGCGTAACCTATCTTTGTTACTGTGTGTGTGTATGTATGAGAGAGTTTTGATTGATTGATGTGAAGCTGAAGCGTTTTCGAGTGCCATGATGAAACATGCTTACTTTTGTTTATATTCAAAAGCTCATTGGTTTGGGCGTTGTGGGATATGCTAAGCTTGTTGCTGTGTGGATTTCTAACATGTATATATGTAGGCGCGCGGTTCGTTCTATATAGTAAATCTGTCCCCATTCACAATCAACTCTTTCTTTGCGAGAGTGTATCTAAGCTATTAGGAGGCAAAAAGAGTTGAGAATATGTATTGGTGGAGGACACGTTTAAGATTTTGTAGTGGAGGTCAACTTCATTTGTTTGTTTATCTATCTATATATATATATATATAGGTCAACTGCCTTATCTCTCTCTCTCTCTCTCGATGTCGTCTTCATATGAATAAGAAAAGAGATTAGGCTCGACATTTCTTGACAAGGAAATTGGAAACTGCTACGAAGTTTCTCTTTATCAAACTGCTGATGCTTTCTTTTGTCCTACACGACCGCTGTCTCTATTAAATTATTCAATTTCTTTTATTTGGGTTTGTGGAAAAGTAGGAGTGCTGACAAACTTGGTTTTGATTCATTCATCAAGGGCAAATATTTTTGAGTTTAGTGTGTAAATTCACTTACCAAACCAAGTTGTTGTTGAAGATTCAAAAGGCTTTGTCTACATTTCTTTTTGTTTGTTTCCAAACTTAGCGAGAAATTGTCATTTCTTGCGGACTAAGCATTGAGCAAGTTGGTAAACACACGTTATTCCTCATCATTCTACAATGACGGCTTGTTCACACCAGATTATTAGTCTATCAACAATGCTTTATTCCAAAGTTGCCAAGACTCGAATGAACTCTCTCTGTTTCGCGCACATACCCATAAGACAAGTCAAACACAAAGTACAAAAGGATGTGCTGCACACGTCCTCTGATCACCACCTCAAATATTCTATAGTAAGTATTACAAGTTAAATCAGTAGAGATTTAATTTAATTGCTTTAACTAAATCAAATGCAATACAAGGCGGCGGCACATACGGGTTTAAATAGTAAGCATGAGTCTCAAGTCTTTTTACAAGTGAAAGGGAGGAGAGAAATCATTCCTTCAGTGTTTTACAAGTCACACAAAACATAGAGACTAGAGTGCGCGCGAGATTTTCTTTATTCACTCCCCCTTAAAAACTCTCTCTATACACATCACACTAATCATGAGAGACCTCAAGGAATATGATTACCATGCTCTGTTGCTCAACCTTTCCACCACCAGCCTCAACAAGGCCCAGAGGCGTTGGCGTATTGCCTACGCTGCCATCTACTCTGTCAGGGCTATGCTTTCACTCGTCAAGGAGATAGTTCCCGGGAGGATTTATCCCAAATCCTCTGATGCCTCCCTCTCCCTCTCCTACACTCCCCTCGAGTCTGGTGGTGATGGAGCAAAGATCAACTCTATGCCTGTCTCTTACGTTCCTGACATCGATCAGGAACGACTCGTGGAGATCATGAAGGGCAAGGACTTACCTGGCATTCGAGCGCTGGGTGGAGTGGAGGGTATCGCCGCTTCCCTCAGGACAAACGCCACCAAAGGAATCCACGGGAATGAGCAAGAGGTCAATAGACGCCGTGACCTATTTGGCTCTAACACCTACCACAAGCCACCGCCTAAAGGACTTCTCTTCTTTGTGTATGACGCTTTCAAAGACACAACCATCTTGATCCTGTTGGCCTGTGCCGCTCTCTCCCTTGGCTTTGGTATCAAAGAACACGGCCTCAAAGAAGGCTGGTATGAAGGCGGAAGCATCTTCGTAGCAGTTTTTTTGGTCATAGTTGTCTCTGCTCTCAGCAACTTCAGGCAGGAGAGACAGTTTGACAAGCTCTCCAAGATAAGCAATAATATCAAAGTGGAAGTCCTAAGGGACAGTAGGCGTCAACATATCTCCATCTTTGATGTTGTTGTTGGTGATGTTGCCTTCTTGAAGATCGGAGATCAGATTCCTGCCGATGGTCTTTTCTTGGATGGGCATTCCCTTCAGGTGGACGAGTCTAGTATGACAGGGGAGAGTGACCATCTTGAAGTCGATCACAAGGATAATCCCTTTTTGTTCTCCGGGACTAAGATAGTCGACGGGTTTGCTCAGATGCTGGTTGTGTCCGTTGGTATGAGCACAACCTGGGGGCAGACGATGAGCTCCATAAACCAAGATTCTAGCGAGAGAACACCATTGCAGGTTCGTCTGGACACGCTGACCTCCACCATCGGAAAACTTGGTCTCACGGTGGCTGCACTTGTCCTGGTAGTGTTATTAGTCCGTTACTTCACAGGGAACACAAAGAAAGATGGTAAAATAGAATACAACGGGAGCAAAACACCAGTTGACACTGTCGTCAATTCCGTTGTGCGAATTGTGTCAGTTGCAGTCACCATTGTCGTAGTGGCTATCCCGGAAGGCTTGCCATTGGCTGTGACTCTGACCCTGGCTTACTCCATGAAGAGAATGATGTCTGATCAAGCTATGGTCAGAAAGCTCTCAGCCTGTGAGACGATGGGCTCAGCCACAGTGATATGCACAGACAAGACAGGCACTTTAACACTGAACGAGATGAAGGTTACCAAGTTTTGGCTTGGCCAAGAGTCAATCCATGAGGATTCTACCCAAATGATCTCATCCGACGTTCTTGATCTGCTTTACCAAGGCACAGGTCTGAACACGACAGGTAGTGTCTGTGTGTCGGATTCAGGGCCAACGCCTGAGTTCTCGGGCAGTCCAACAGAGAAGGCTCTCTTGTCTTGGACAGTGCTAAATCTGGGTATGAATATGGAGTCAGTGAAGCAAAGATACGATGTTCTCCGCGTTGAAACCTTCAATTCGGCGAAGAAGCGAAGTGGAGTTTTGGTCAGGAGAAAATCTGACAACACAGTCCATGTACACTGGAAAGGAGCCGCTGAAATGGTCCTGGCTATGTGTTCTCAATACTACACGAGCACTGGGTCCGTTGACTTAATGGACTCCACCGCAAAGAACAGTATTCAGGCAATAATCCAAGGTATTGCGGCCAGTAGCCTCAGATGCATAGCATTCGCCCATAAAGTATCTTTGAATAACTCAGGATTAGAGGAAGATGGCTTGACCTTGATGGGAATTGTGGGTCTGAAAGATCCCTGTCGGCCTGGTGTCTCAAAAGCTGTTGAAACTTGCAAACTTGCGGGGGTTGCCATCAAGATGATAACAGGAGATAATGTTTTCACTGCAAAAGCAATAGCTTTTGAATGCGGAATCCTCGACCACAATGACAAAGATGAAGAGGAGGCTGTTGTAGAAGGTGTTCAATTCAGAAACTATACCGAGGAAGAGAGAATGCAGAAAGTTGAGAAGATCCGGGTCATGGCAAGGTCCTCTCCCTCCGACAAGCTTTTAATGGTCAAATGTCTGAGACTTAAAGGTCACGTGGTAGCCGTCACAGGGGATGGCACCAACGATGCACCTGCACTAAAAGAAGCAGATATTGGACTCTCCATGGGAATTCAGGGAACCGAAGTGGCAAAAGAAAGCTCAGATATTGTCATTCTGGATGATAACTTCACATCTGTTGCTACAGTATTAAAATGGGGAAGGTGTGTCTACAACAATATCCAGAAATTCATTCAGTTTCAGCTAACAGTGAACGTTGCAGCTCTTGTGATCAATTTCATCGCATCAGTTTCCGCTGGTGAGGTCCCTCTGACAGCAGTTCAACTGCTGTGGGTAAACCTCATCATGGACACTCTGGGAGCTCTGGCTCTTGCCACAGAGCGACCCACCAATGAGCTCTTTAAGCGAAAGCCAGTTGGCCGAACAGAGGCCCTGATAACAAATGTCATGTGGAGGAATCTCCTGGTTCAGTCATTATATCAAATAGCCGTACTCTTGATCTTACAGTTCAAAGGTATGTCTATATTTAATGTGCGCAAGGAAGTGAAGGACACGCTCATATTCAACACTTTCGTGCTCTGCCAAGTTTTCAACGAATTCAATGCAAGGGAGATGGAGAAGAAAAACGTGTTCAAAGGAATTCACAGAAACAGGTTGTTCGTTGGAATCATAGCCATCACTATCGTGCTTCAAGTCATTATGGTGGAATTCCTAAAAAAGTTTGCGGATACAGTAAGGCTTAACGGGTGGCAGTGGGGAACTTGCATAGTCATTGCATCTCTTTCCTGGCCAATAGGATTTTTCACAAAATTCATACCTGTTTCTGAGACACCCTTCCTCAGTTACTTCAAGAATCCAAGATCCTTATTTAAGGGCTCAAGAAGCCTATCCCCTAAGAAACCTTGAGCAGCCTACCTTAACGGATGCAGTTCTGTAGGGATGAGTGGATAACTTATTATCAAGAGCAAGGAGTAGGAGCCGTCTGGAAATAGATAACATTACAAGCAGTGTGAAGCTCACTTGAACGATCAAAAGATTCAAACATACAGTGATAATTTAACGTGATGATTGATGAACCTTGATGGATCCCCAATAAGAGACGCTTTTTGATCAAACGAGCCGATGAGCGCAAGGTCAGGGTCGTTGACTTCCAATTTCTTTCACACTGCTGCAACAAGATGATTCTCCAGTTCTGTAGAAACATAAAACGACATTACTAGGTTGGTATGCGAAAGGCTTATGAAAATCGCGGAAAACAATTGTTTGAATATGAGATTTGAGTAGCCTTGATGGATAGTAAGGCTAACTTTGGTTTATCTACTGTATAGTCACAGTTTATACATCTAAATCTAACTAAGTATGCTTGAAGTTTTGTCTTGAAATAAGAGTTACTTTTGTGCAAGTTATAATTTGTCTTGTATTGTTTTAAGTGAATACGGGAGAGACGCCAATTTGATTTTGTAAAGATTTCTTTTTCCTTATAGCGTTTGGCATTGCACATTTTAAGTTATCTTTGAAATATTAAAACATGATGCACTATGGAATATCGATAGCCAAACATGAGAACAGAAAGTGGAGAGGGAAGACTTACAGCGGTTTCATGTAGTAGAACTGTGTGCGTTTGGGACTTCTCACTTTCTTTCAATCGGCATGTGTAATGTTTCATCAGTGAATAGTCCTAGACCAGGAAGGAGTGAGGCTGTCAGACATGACCTAGCTTGGGTTTAAGCAAATATGTTTCCACATTCATCTCTCAACCAAAGATAGATCATGCTGGCAGCTTCACTTGTTCCCTTGTGGATTTGTCTTCAAATTACCTGAGCAAAAACTTGTAAAAATTTCATGTAATGAAACGGAAGGAAGTTAAAATCTTGGAGAAACTGGAAAATAGAAATGCATACATTATGGTAATGAAAGAAAATAAGGAAACAAGACATGACACAAAGAAAGGAGATGAGAGATGATGCTTTGCGGTTTAAGAACGTTATAGATATTTATAGAAAGAGATGAGAGCGGATTTGAGGGACAGATGTTAAAAATTTAAGGAGATGGTTGGGGTAAAAAGGAGAGAGACACCACGAATTAAAGAAGCCTGAAACAGCGAATTAAAAGAAGCACCATAATGCATACAGCTAAGACGGGAAGAAAGAGAGAAACAATAGACAAAAATCAATAAGGCTATGAAGAGATTAGAGCCTCGGCCCTGCATACCTATATTTCCACCACCTGTGACCCTAAATATACTCTTTTATTGCGATACATCTATCTCTCTCTCTCTCTCTCTCACGTAAACGTAGTGTAGTACCTTATTTTAAATCTTGACCGTTTCTTATGTACTCCTTGAAGAAATTTTCGCCAAGGTCCATGCTTGCATTAACCACCCTCCTATGTTTGCGGTCTTCCTGCATTAAGTATCCCACAAAATGAGCCATCATTCTTATGCAAATACAAAGACCTGAAATGTAATTAGCAGAGGTTCGGGGTGTGGGTTTGAATGCTGGCGAATATATGAAAGATTCATTTGGTAGGTGTGGACTTAAAAGCAAATATTATCTCAAAGAGAAAAGAGAGATGAGTGTCTTAGAAACATTTACTGGCAAACTGCTTACAAGGTCTCTGTAACAGCCTAGTTAGACGACTCTATATCTAGCTTGATGTCGATGTCTCTGCTTCCTGCTTTTAAATGCTGATTTAGCTTTATTTTTTTCCTCTTTTTCAGGCTTCCATCTTGTCTCTTACTTTGAATTCCCTTGCAATCTCTCTCTTTCCCTATGATGGTGCAAAACACTCTTACGATGATGACTTCACTTGTATTTTTGACAGGCAAATGTCCATATCCAAACCTTGTGGAGCTAATAACATAATAATTTCTGTCTGGACTCTGGATTGATGAACACATGCTTTGATCACCAAGAATCTCCGCAAGAACACAGTCCACTTTCAAAATGATGAAATCTATTGGCATCCCTCATCACAATGTCTCGTCTAAATAACTTAGAGACCAGCTTACAAAAAGTATGGCAATCACTACAAACACGTAAATTTTTTGTGATCCGAAGACAGGCCCTGTCAGGTGTTCTGAGTAGACCATAAGCAATTGCTAGCCTCTCACTATGTCCATGCAGCATCTGAACCTTCACCCTTTCGTCTACGTTATGCAGAACGAACTTTGTATTGGCTAGATAACCTGCTTCCCTCTCCAATTTCCTAGTAACCTTGGACAATTTCTCATATATCACTTTGGTCTCTGGATGAGACTTGTCTCTCGCTGTAAATCTATGAACCTTGCCGCCAATCTCAATCCAACTATATCCAGGGTGTTTCTCCAATCCGATTGCTTTCATTTTCTCCCTCACGTTTGCAACATCGTCCCATCTTCCCTGTTCAGCAAAGACATTAGATACAAGCACGAGATTTCCTGGATTCTTTGGTTCTAGCTCAATGAGCTTCTGCGCTGCTATCTCCCCAACTTCTTTCTCTGAGTGGGATCGGCATGCTGCGAGGAGTGCACACCATATTTCCGTGGTCGGTTCTGTCTTCATCATTTTAACGAATTCAAAGGCTTCCAATACACAATTTGCACGGCCCAGCATGTCAACCAGACACACGTAATGTTCAGGCCATGGTTCCAATTTATATTCATGTTCCATGATCTTGAGAAACCTTCTACCCTCGTCAAGCAGACCTGCATGGCTGCAGGCATAAAGAAGTGCCAGAAATGAAACGTGATCAGGCGAGACGTTTTGCTGCCTCATTTTATCAAACAACTCAACAGATGCTTTTCCACAGCCATGCATCCCATATGCATTGATCATACTTGTGAATTGCAGTAAACCTTTACTTTCTATCCGATCAAACACCGCATTTGCACTCTGTAAATCTCCACAGCATGCATACATGTCAACAACTGCAACTGCAATGGACCCCTCTAGGCAAAAGCCCTTACGGAGTAAGTAGCAATGAATTTCTCTCCCTTTCATAAGAGCAGATAAATTTGCTACAGCGGACAGTATACTCGACAATGCTATAGAATCAGCTGCCAAACCAGTTTCAACCATGCGTCGAAAGAGTTCAACAGCCTCGTTTTCGTTACCATTATGAGCACTAGACGAAACCATGCTTGTCCAGGAGACAACATCTCTACCTTTGATTGATTCAAATATTCGAGTAGCATAGCCCATGTTCCCGCATTTTCCGTAAACATCTATCAACTCATTCTGTATCACAGTATCGAGTAAACCTTTTCTCAAGATGTGACAATGAATTTCTTTGACAATGGGTATGGATTTTAGCGCACTACAAGCTCGAAGGATGCTTCCCAGCATCATTTCATCAGTCTCCATGCTTTTCTTGGCAACATCCCGGAAGAGTTCTAAGGCCTCCAGATGACAATCATTCTGAGCATAACCAGCAATGACAGTAGTCCATGAAATAAGATCTTTTTCATGCATCATAAGAAAGGCACAGCGCATGTAACTTGTGTGGTTGCACTTGGAGTACATATCTATCAACGTGTTCCCAACCTGCAAATTAGAATCCCAGCCATGTTTAATCACGTAAGCATGCAATCCCATTCCAACCAACAGATTGCCTAATCTTCCTGATGCTGCAATGACACTGGTCAAAGAAACCTCGTCGGGTTTGTGACCAGCAGCGATCATGTCACAGAAGAACTCTAACGCCTCCTTGTACATGAGATTCTGTACATATCCCTTAATCAGAGAATTCCATGTCACAACGTCATGGTTATCCATCAAACGAAGGATCCTTCCTGCCTCGAGCATTTTACCACACCTCGTATACATTGCAATCAAGGCGTTGCACACAAAGACTTGAAAAGAGTGAGCTGATTTGAGGACGGCAGCGTGAATCTCTTGCCCTAGCTTAGCAAATGAGAAACCTTGGCAGGCTGTAAGCGCCGAAACTAGAGTGTAGCTGTTGGAGGGAGGGCCATTCATCTGCATTTCTCTGAACAGTTGTAGAGTCTCCAAAGATTGGCCAGAGGTGGAGTATGAAGACATGATAGAATTCCAGAGAACAACATCGCCTTTCTCTACTGACCCGTCAAACAACCGCCTTGCTGCGCTTAGGTCATCATTCTTAGCATACATGGAAATCAAAGCATTGACAATAAAATCTGTTGAGTGGTATTGAAGTTTAACGAGTAGAGAATGAAGCTCAGTGCCAGTCCGGATATCTCGAAGGTTGCCGCAGGCTTTAAGCAAAAGAGGAAAAGAGTGAAGATGGAGAGGAACGGCGTAGTCAGATGAGCGCATTTTGCGGTAGAAAGAGAGAGCTGAAGCAGGTTCACCATTAGAAACGTATGCTCCTATCATGGCATTCCATGCAAAGGCCGTTCTGTGGCGCATTCCGTCAAACACTTTCTCTGCGTCATCCAAAGACCCACACTTTCCGTACACAAAGACAAGCTTGCCGGCCAAAAAATCTAATTCGATTGCGGGGAAAGTCTTGAAAATGAGGGAATGAAGCTGTTGACCCTGAGAGATAGCTCTGCTTTTCCCGCAAAGCTCAAGAACGTAGGCATACGCTTCGAGTGATCCGTCCAGCCGTTGAAAAGCTTCAATCAGGCCTCCATCGGAACAGGTGAGCTTCCGACTGAGAGATGGGTTTGTCGGAATTCGGCTCAGCTTGAGATTAGATTTGGATGGCTGTGTCGGAACACTAAAATGGAGAGGAGAACACGTCGGAATAGAAACCGCGGAGGCAGAGCACATAATCATATTATCACGGGAGAAGGAGAAACTTTTGCTGACTAGTCTCATTATTTTATTGCGAGCAAGAAACTAACGAAGCAGTGGAGGGAGTTGATATACATAAAGGAAAGGAAAGGAAAGGAAACAGGGCGATAGCCATTGTTTGTCCAATCCAATCCAATCATCACCATCCATCCTTTGATAATTTAGCAAACGATACATTATCGGGCCCCCAAGCTTCGGAGATAATAATTTAGGCCAGGCCCATATGCTGACATATACTACTAGTCTCGTGAAATCTATCTATACTATTAAAAGGGATTATCTTAGGCTCCAGGGAGCGTCCACATCATCGTAAATTTTTCTCTAAAAAAAAACATGTGACATTATTATTAAAAACACAAAAATAATTAATAAGTAAATATACAATATAAGGAAATAAAAATAATAAGTAAATATATAACATAGGAAATAGAAATATTACATTAATATCGTAATTTTTTCTCTAAAAAAAAATCATGTGACATTATTATTAAAAACACAAAAATAATTAATAAGTAAATATACAATATAAGAAAATATAAATAATAAGTAAATATATAACATATATATACTATTAAAAGGGACTATCTTAGGCTCCAGGGAGCGTCCACATCATCGTAAACTTTTCTCTAAAAAAAAACATGTGGCATTATTATTAAAAACACAAAAATAATTAATAAGTAAATATACAATATAAGGAAATAAAAATAATAAGTAAATATACAACATAGGAAATAGAAATATTACATTAATATCGTAATTTTTTCTCTCAAAAAAAATCATGTGACAGTATTATTAAAAACACAAAAATAATTAATAAGTAAATATACAATATAAGAAAATATAAATAATAAGTAAATATATAACATATGAAATAGAAATATTACATTAACATTTATCACAATATCATCATCATTTGATATAAAAAGTAAATATACAATATAAGAAAATATAAATAATAAGTAAATATACAATAAAAAAAATAGAAATATTACATTAAACATATATCCCAATATTATCATTTGATATAAAAAGTAAAATACAATATAAAGAAATATAAATAATAAGTAAATATACAACATAGGAAATAGAAATATTACAATATAAGAATTAAAAATAATTAATAAGTAAATATACAATATAAGAAAATATAAACAATAAGTAAATATACAAAATAAGAAATAGAAAATATTACATTAGACATATATCACAATATTATCGTTTGATATAAAAAGTAAATATACAATATAAGAAAATATAAATAATAAGTAAATATACAAGAGAAGAAATAGAAATATTACAATATAAGAAATAAAAATAATTAATAAGTAAATATACAATATAAGAAAATATAAATAATAAGTAAATATACAATATAAGAAATATAAATATTGCATTAAACATCTATCACAATATTATCATTCGATATAAAAAATTAAATATACAATATAAATAATATAAATAATAAATAAATATACAATATTATATTAAACATCTATCACAATATTATCATTAATATAAAAGTATACTAATAAAATAGACTATTTGAGGCTTCAGGAAGTGTCCAGATCAGTATAAAAATTTTCTTCCAAAAGAAGTCATGTGACATTATTAAAAACAAAAATAATTAATAATTAAAATACAATATAAGAAAATGTAAATAATAAGTAAATATACAATATAAGAAATAGAAATATTACATTAAACATCTATCACAATATTATCATTTGATATAAAAAATAATATACAATATAAGAAAATATAAATAATAAGTAAATATACAATATAAGAAATAGAAATATTACAATATAAGAAACAAAAATAATTATTAAGTAAATATACAATATAAGAAAATATAAATAAAAGGTAAATTTACAATATAAGAAATAAAAATATTACATTAAACATCTATCATAATATTATCATTTGATATAAAAGCAAGAAAAGTAGAATAAGCAAAATACAATTTAAAAAAAAAACAATAACTAAATCTACAATTAAGAAATAAAAAAACTAAATTAAACATTTATCTGAAGTTGAGGTACAACATGAATCACATCATTGAGTATTTTTCACACGTTATTTAGAATGAGTTTTTCATTTAGTGAACTCTAATAATCAATAGTCAAACTTGAATGATTCATTGTTCCATCAAGTGTTATACGTGAACATAATTGCAACAACAGTTGCATTGTCTTGAAGATTTTGTTACAATTTTGAGTATGACCTTAAATTGAGTCTGATCTAATGTACATTTGAAGTAATAAAAGAACTTGATTGTTAAAACTACTTCTCAGTCCTCAGTTTGATGATTCTGCTCAGCTATCTCAAGTAAGAATAAGAAACAAAAATGTAGGAGATAATATATTTTTAAAAAGTTAGAATCTTAAATATTTTTTTCTGTCATCTTCTCTAGATTGAAACATAAAGAGAAGAAAGGATATGATGGATTAATGCAGGAAATGACGAGTCATGCATCAAATGGCGCTTAAGAAGTTATAAAAAGCAACAAAAGTGAATAAATACCAAAGTTTCAGGATGAGTCGAATGAAAGTTGTTGTAGAACGGTGGACAAATGGTGGTAGGGTCATCGTGAGCTATGGCAATGACGGCAGAGTTGAGTCGCGGAAGGTGGTGTGGTCACGGATTGGCTCTGATGGTTGTATGACTTAAAGAAAACACATACCAGAGCAGTGGAGAGAATGAAGAAGATGTTTCAAGATGGGTTTTTGAATGTGCAATTTTGGTATTTATCAAGCCTTAGAGGTCAGATCGAAGGTGTATATTTACAGAGGACATGTCAAAAAAGGCAAAATAACTTTTCTAGGTATTATCGGAGGTAAACCGAAGCCATAATCGTCATTGCTTCTTAGACATGCTTACATGAACATAAAAATAGAAGAGTACGCAAAAATTTGATTATGATAAGAGCACAATGCATATAATCTACATTAGCTCACATTTTATAATTCTAATATAAAATGTTCAAGATAACTATAAAACAATTGATCAATATTAAAATTTTAATTGGTTTATAGTTCGGTTGGCAAGTAAAGACCGATTTATCAACCAACTAAACTTAATACACATAAATAGACTAAAATAAACTGAATAAAAAAAATTTACCTGATTTTTTGAATAAACATATATATATAAATCAATTTCAGTTTAAATATATATTTTTTTAAAGAAATAAAAAATAAAAAAATATAAATTAATGTTATAGTTTGTGAAGAGTAAACTAAATATTTAAAAATATATTATTTTCTATTTATTTGCATACCCGCCCGTATGGCGGGTTGATCATTTTTTTAATATTACAAGATCATTTAATAAATGGTAAACCAGAAAAGTGTGGGGGTTACGGTGTTCTTCCTTCGTCCAGTCTTGTTCAGCGTCTTCAATCCAATCCAATCCAATTCAACCCAAGCCGGCGAGCGTAGAGGTTTTCTAGGTAAATATTCTATTCTATTCTATTATTAGTCAATTGCTTGAGTTCAGCTTCGGCTTCTGTATTTTCGCATAAATCCGTCAGAAGATGACGAAATCAAGTCTAGGGTTCATCATCTTCATCTTCTTCTTGTTCTTCTGGGGGTATTGCGGAGGGGAATCTTCCACGTGTTTGACGGTTTACAAACAAGGAGGAGCTCCCGCTGTGTTCCAATCCCCCAAATGTCCTCGTTGGAATTGGCCTTCTCCTTCTCCTTCTCCTACTCGTTCCCGCACTGGAGATGCTCGTTGCCACACGGCTTCCCTTCAAGGTCGCCGCAATTACCAAGAGGACCGTCTTCTTTGTGCTCTTGATCTTCGCATCCCCTTTCCCGGCAAGAGTGGAACCAAGGACGTTTTGGTTGGGATTGCAGCTGTCTTTGACGGCCATAATGGTGCAGAAGCCAGTGACATGGCTTCCAGACTTTTATTGGATTATTTTGCCTTGCATATCAACTTCCTCTTGGACGCTACCTTTTCTTCTATGACCACCACCAGGAAGCTCATTCGAAGGTTACCAAGTAAAGGAGAAGGAGATCACCACCCTGTTATTCCGCTTCCGGATGAAATCATGCATCTATACAATCTCCATTTTAATATGCAGTTGAGTTCTTTTTCCATCTGCAGATTCCATATATCATCAACTACTCTCTTTCTTTTCTTTTTTGGCATCTCCCCCTCCTTATTCCTATTGTTTTTCTTTTGGCAGGATGAAAGACTCATTACCTTTTAATTTCGATGATTCTCTTCACTTGGATATAATTAAGGAAGCATTGCTGAGAGCGATCCATGACATTGATGCCACATTTTCAAAGGTATACGACTTTTAGTACTTGTGAATATACATCTCGCTTCAGTTTCTTGATTAGGATCTCACCAGCTTAAACCTTGTTTTCTCCAGGAAGCATCTAACCGAAAGTTAAATTCAGGTTCTACGGCTACAGTTGCACTTTTCGCTGATGGTCAACTAATGGTAGCCAGTATCGGTGACTCTAAGGCACTCTTGTGCTCCCAAAAATTTGAGACTCCGGAAGAAGCTAGAGGTTGGAAAGCACCTTTTTCTTAATCAAGCTACCTAGCGGGAAAGTCAGTACTATGTGTATCAATCAAGGGAAATTTTTATATAAACATTTTGTTTTCTTTTTGCAGCTACTTTAGTCAAGCTGTACAGGGAGCGAAGGCGCAATCCAGACTCTTCTTCCCCATCAAAGTTCTCTGACTTCAAACTGGAACATAGCAATGGGCGACTGCGTTTGATTGCCAAAGAATTGACAAAAGATCATCATCCAAATAGAGAAGATGAAAAAAATCGTGTTGAAGCTGCAGGAGGTTATGTCACTGAGTGGGCTGGTGTGTCACGAGTTAACGGTCAACTAGCTGTCTCCCGTGCAATTGGCGACCTTACCTTTAAAAGGTAGCCTTTCTGTGTTTTTGAACAAACTTATTACTGCAACTCGTGTTTCTTTTGTTATACTTACTTTCCTTGGAGATGAAATATTAGTTTTCTTCTGTTTCAGTTATGGTGTCATCTCTGCACCTGAGGTGTTGGACTGGCAGCCGCTACTGGCTAATGACAGCTACTTGGTAGTGTCATCTGATGGCATCTTTGAAAAGCTGAAGGTGCAAGATGTATGTGATCGTCTGGGGGAAGTAAACAATCAAACCAGTTATGGAGCAGGAGTGCCTTCTTACTGCTCAGTTTCTTTGGCAGACTGCTTGGTCAATACTGCCTTTGACAAGGGAAGCATGGATAATATGGCTGCTGTTGTTGTTCCTCTAAAATCTAATCTAGTTTCTCAGCTCCAACGGAAGGAGGAAAGCATTGTTGACAACAAAGATAAGATTAATTCAGCACTGCCGAGTAACACGTGTGCACTGCCATGTTAGTTTCTTTGGTTGCAATCAAATTTCTGACATCAGCATTATGAAATCTGGAGTGTGACACTCTCATGTTTGGCTAATCAGATTTTTTGTCTTTTCAACAGTACCTGGTGATATAAATTCGGGTCCATTGCAATTCAAGCAGGCTCAAC
The DNA here is from genome assembly GCA_012274485.2 of Sinapis alba. Classification (NCBI taxonomy): domain Eukaryota; kingdom Viridiplantae; phylum Streptophyta; class Magnoliopsida; order Brassicales; family Brassicaceae; genus Sinapis; species Sinapis alba. The sequence continues at coordinate 34,514 of MU107236.1, read as the reverse complement.
CGCATGCAACCATGTTCAACAGGTTACTGGTATGACCTACTTGACAGAATTCCTCTATTCCTGTTCATCTCTTTTTGGTCCAATGCATTCTCTGACATATCATTATGATATGCACTATCTTATCATTTTGTAAATATGGGATTAGCCAATCGTTATGCTTGCATTGTTGACCTTGACCTGAAAAATATTACAACTTATATGATCTGACCATACTTCTTATGCTAGGTTGAAGTTAAGAACGGAAGTTTTTACTGCTTTTATATGTCAGAGCACCTTATTGGTACGTCTCTGAGACAAATGGACAATTTGAATGGTTCCATGAGCGACTTGCCTCAGGTTCTACCTGCATCTGTTGAGCCATTCTCGGGTAAATGAAAACTTCTTAGAGGATTTTATTTTTAGAATCCTTATGGCTGTTGTTTCTTTTAGTTCCAATGAACTAGCATGTATTTGTAATCATATCCTTGATTCTTCCCCTTCTTCGGTGCATCTGAACATTTACCCGGTGATAAAGGCTGGTGTTTGCCTTCTGTGACGGCTATTAACGAGAATCAAGACCAGTGCATCAATCCTGATAGCTTTGCTACTTTCCTTGGGTTACTTGAATCTGTACCCTTTCATGGTTTTGGTGCTAATAACGGGACGGAGGAGATTTCATTTCCGGACTCGAGGTGCTCTTTTCCTTCGTGATTGATAAGTTTTTTTTTCGTTTTCCGTATCATCATTGATGAATGGGATCGCTGTTCATGATTTTAACTAGTTCTGATTAGCAATAGCAACCTTACGCCAAACCTTTCGTTCTTTCATGCTCTTGGCTTTTCGTCAGTGCGCTTGGCTATGTAGTCACTGCTAAAATTGTGGAGGGGTAAATGCTGTTGTTGAGTGCATTAACGTCTCACAAAGAAACATGGTGGAATTAGTGTCTCCATATTAGGGAAACAGTTATCTTTTCAAATAGAAAATTACTCTTAGAAAATGTCTGATTAAAGTGTGTAATGTCATGTGATTTTTAGCTATGTCCTGAAGAAAAAATTTGGGCGTGGTGCATTTGGTGAGGTATGGTTGGCATTTCACTGGAATTGCTATCAAGGAAGTAACGCTACTAGTTGGATCCAGGAAGATGAGAATACATCAAAAAGTGGTGGTCATACCAACGAATACGCTGATAACGTTACTAGCAGTACATCTACAGATCATTATGATGCTAATGGTCCTGATAACTCCTTCATTTTGAAGCGGATAATGGTGTGTGTTCTTTGTTGGGACTTTTTTATCCTTCCTTTTATACATGATATGTGTGTGCCGTTTCCTTTTCGCTTTTCTCTAGCTTTGTATGCTTAGAGTGATAGAGAGAAGACGTGTATCTGTGATGTGGGCATCACTCTCTGGTTATTTTGGGGTGGCAGTAGTTCTCCACCGTTTATTGCTTATAGTAAAAAATGGTTTCTTGCATAAATAAATTATGAAGGATCTGGCATAGGTTATTCCTTGCAAGAGTTGCTCCCTACTCGTTATGTCATCTATCGACCTACATGATGTCTTGTAGATGCAAGTCCTTCACAAATTAAATTTATACATTGTCTGTTATTTTTTCCTAAACAGGTAGAGAGAGGACCAACTGTGTATTTAAGTGGTCTAAGGGAGAAGCATTTTGGTGAATTGTTTCTAAATGCATACAGTATAAGTGGGAGTTCTGAATCAGCGCAAACGTCAAGTTCTGAATCAGCGTCATCAGAATTGGATCTCTCTGAAGAGGGTTTGAAACATATTGCGAGATACATAGAGTATTTTGAATCTCGATATAATGACATATGGCTTGTGTTTCATCACGAGGGTGTGTCTTTATCAAAGCTGATGTACACTGTGGAAGAAGCAGAGAATATCCCTGCTGGTGAAAAGGCTGAAGAGGCAAGTCATGGGCAGATACTTCGTCCGTCAAACTGGTGGACCTGGTTGAAGACAACAGAATCAGGAAAAGAAGAAATGCGCAGAATAATATGGCAATTGGTAGGAATTTGAGAATCTTCTGATTTTGTTCTTGTGTTTGACAGATGCATCGTGGGGATCTAGTCGTATCTTTGCTTGCTTTTCGTTTTACACTTTAACCTTCTTTTTCAGTTGCTGGGTCTAAAGGCCTGCCATGATCGCAATATTACTCACAGAGATATAAAACCCGGTAAGAAATACTCTGATGTTAATGGTAGTTCATATAGTGTACAATCTGTGACAGATGACTATTCTCACGGAAATTGATTACAATGGATGCATGGCATGTTCCTTAGAGAATATGGTGATATGCCTTGAAGACATCAAGTCAGGCAGATGCTTAAAGGGTGCACCAAATGGAGATTATAACTTCAAAACTAAAATGTACTTTAATAAAAACGGAAATTAATTACAATGGATGCATGGCATGTACCTGGTAACTGATGGTGTTACAATCACTTTTTTAGGCGCATTATCGACTTTGGCAGTGCACTTGATGAATTCACAATGAAACATTATTATGGTTCAGTAGGTCCTTCAAGGTATTTCTTTTTGGTATGTTTATTTTGGAAATTCTTCCTTCTCTGGTTTGTGAATCCTGATTATCACAATGCTTTGGAAAATCTTGAATTCAGAGCAGAACAAACTCATGATTATGCACCGCCCGAAGCCATTCTAAACAGCAGCTGGCACCGTGGGCCGACCAGTTTGACATTGAAGTATGGGAGTTCTACTTTAAGAAAAAAAAAAAGCGGGGCTCCAACTGACCCTGGCCAAATATATGACACTTTTTTTTCTTGCAGATACGATATGTGGAGTGTTGGGGTTGTGATGTTAGAAATGATTTTAGGATCACCAAACGTTTTTGATATTAGTTCTGTTACACGTGCCCTTTTGGATCAACATATCAGAGGTTGGAGTGAAAACTTTAAAGAGCTTGCATACAAGTAAGTTACATTTAGGAGTGTAAATCATTTTGCTTGAGACCACTCTTTGGTGGCAACTAGTTATTTGTTTGAATTTGGGTGGCAGGCTTCGATCCTTTATGGAAATGTGCATCCTAATCCCAGGTAGCTCTTTAAAACACGGTGGTGCCAGCTCAAAGCAGGTAAAGGACAGTTTGTTCCGTTGAGTGACCATGGTTAGTAAATTTATATACCTATGTTTTGATATTGAATTGATGAGATTATGTTGTGCAATTATTCTTCGTAAGCAAATTCAGCTTTTTTTTTTGCCTCATACTCATAGTGATCCATGCATATGTTATCGAGTCTCTTCAATGTCTACAGCCAGGGTGAATTTAATTTGGAGGGTACCTGGATGGTTATCGTCTTACGCAAAGGTTATATATACTGTGGGATGTAGGGTGGGATTTCGCTTGCGTCATGGAAATGCTCTGAAGAATTTTTCGGAGAACAGATAAAGAGTAGAGACCCGCTTAAGATTGGGTTAGTTTGATGATTCATTGATATGAAGGTAGTTTTGAGAAGAGGCTTGCTAGGTACAGTTTTTTTTTTCTGAAATGTGGAAAGGAAAATACAGGTTTCCTAATGTTTGGGCTTTAAGGTTGGTGCGGAGTCTATTACAGTGGCACCCTGTGAGATCCTCTTGTCTTTCCTCGTTATATGTATATTATTAGTATATATACCTTGCAATGATCTTATCCTTAAAGAGCATTGGGTTATTTGGATGATATTTGTGTGGGGATTGTAGGAGGACAGAGTGAATGTTGATGAAGCTCTGCAGCACCCTTATTTCCAGCCTCCCCCAAGCTCCTGATTGTCGACACAAAAAAAAAAGAGGATACGTTTTCTCTTGCTGCAGTTATAAGTTGGCAAACAAAACAAGTGGTGGTTTGATATTTGATTGGGAAGGGACATCCTTGTGAAGAAATTTAGAAGCCTGTAGAGAAGACTTGAGTTGTATATTAACGTATCTCACAAGTCAAACCCTAACTTGTGAATGAATAATATATACAAGTAATCTTGAGTCTTTTACCTGTAAATTCCTGAAATTTGGTGTTAATATTGTTGTCTTTACAAATTACAACCTCTCTTGGAAAAGGAAACTCATTAGGATTTCAATATTTAGAATACTACGTATATGTAAATGTAAGATGAACAAGTTTGAGCAGTATAAAGTCAAGATTTTTTACAAGCAAAGAAGTAGTGAACGTTATAATATGTGGTATGTTGGGCCATCATCGGCCTATAGAATATTAAAAGAGAATAGTTCACGCTTAAGAGGCCCACGGACAAGTAGGATGTTTACACGTGTGTTGATCTGAGGCGTCTGATTATTTTAATATGTCGACGTATCGGGAAGTTTCTCCCTCTAGTTCGCCGCCTCTTGGATGTCGTCTACATATTTTCTCTTACGCCGTCCTCAATTCCAATCTCGCTCTCTCTCTCTCTCTTTTCTGAAAACTCATCTGTGATAGGGGGAAGATGTGGAACCAGAAGTATGATTTGGAGTCGGCTCAGACGCCTCTGTACCCGATGATGATGGAGAGCCCCGAGCTCCGATGGTCTTTCATCCGTAAGGTCTATTCCATCATCTCCATCCAGCTCCTCGTCACAATCGCCGTCGCCGCCACCGTCGTTAAAGTTCATCCGATATCCGTCTTCTTCACTACCACCAGCGCAGGCTTCGCCCTCTACATCCTTCTTATCTTCACTCCTTTGATTGGTAAGTTCCTTCCGCTTCTCTCTCTCTCTCTCTCTATAGCCCCTTGTTCCTTCATAATAGTGTTTTGGATTTTGCAGTTATGTGTCCTTTGTATTACTACCACCAGAAGCATCCTGTGAACTATCTGTTACTCGGCATTTTCACAGTTTCTCTTGCCTTTGCTGTTGGCTTGACCTGCGCCTTTACCAGCGGTAAGCAACACTTTCGTTTTTTGGGTGTTGTGCTCATTCATATGAGCATACCTAACTAACTAACCTGCAATTAACAGGAAAAGTCATCCTGGAGTCTGTGATTTTGACGGCTGTTGTGGTGGTTTCGCTCACTCTCTACACTTTCTGGGCTGCCAAGAGAGGCCATGACTTCAACTTCCTCGGTCCCTTCTTGTTCGGTGCTGTCATTGTCCTTATGGTCTTTTCCTTCATCCAGGTACCCCCTTTCCTCTCGATTCTTCTTGCCTTCTTCGTTTTGATTCCTATGTGGGTTTTCGCAGATTCTCTTCCCTCTCGGAAAGATCTCGGTGATGATCTATGGTTGTTTGGCATCCATCATCTTTTGTGGCTACATTGTATATGATACAGACAATTTAATCAAGAGGCACTCCTATGACGAGTACATCTGGGCTGCGGTATCGCTTTACCTCGACGTCATTAACCTCTTTCTATCTCTGCTCACTCTCTTGAGGGCTGCTGATAGTTAAAAAAAAAGAAAAAAATACATTTTCTAGTCAATACTTATTATGTCATTGCTATCTACTCCTTATGTGTATTTATCCCTCTTCTGCAATGGAATCTGTGTTTGTTTGAAACGCTGTAACATAAAATGGAAGCTAATACGTTGTACTTGTGAAAGTTGTTAGCTTTAGAAATCATTTCTTCAATCAATGGAATACAAAGGATATTACACACTCCTTCATGTTTAGACCTATTCTTACTTAAATCATAGGAAGTTCAACAAAAGCATCTACTTCTCTCTGCTGTTTTTTTTTTTTTTTTTGTTATTAAGGTGCCATCCATTTGGACATGGAGTTTTTCTGCTTCCTCTCGGCAGCGATGGCTACAAGGCGGGAAACTCCCTGAGTCCATATGTCATATTCCCTTTCGTTTCTGCACTCAAATTCTATGACTCTCTTTGTCTCTGTCTTCAAGCCGAAGTAGTGATGCTTGTCCCCGTTGAAGAGATCCCTGCCTGCCCATGCTGGTATGTCCTTTTTCACTTCCAGCACCATATCTGCATCCCACAAAATTCAAACACCAAATCAAATTTATTGTTTTCAGCTATCGAGTAGTTTCTGCTCAATAGATTAGGAATTGTTTGTACGTTTCTTCTTCTTAGTGAATGTCCCCCCAACGTGTTTACTCTTCATTTTCAGCACAACTTGGCCTGCTTTGTTGATGTAGACAGAGACAATCTTCCAGTGGAGATCACCTGCTTACAAAATACAAGGTCAGCAAAGCCTTCTTCTTCTTCTTTTTTTAAACTCCTGATTTTAAACGAGTGTAGTAGGCTTTGGAGTACCTCCACGCGTTCGTTTGAGGAGCTCAGTGCCTTTAGCTAGTAGTTCCTGGTTACAGACGCCAAGGAAGTCTTCCCCAGCTATAGGTAATTCTCCACTAAAGCTACTACCGCTATGCTTTGTTTCCACCTGACCACACAGCGCTGAACTTGCACCTTTCTCCGCTGGCAACGCAGCAGCTATGTTCCATACTTCTTTAAGCGCTCTTGCCTTCAATGTGGCTGCTCCTCGCAGAGCTGTAAAACGTGAGTGAATTCTCGTGAGAAGTGAATTTGATTACTACGTATGTTTATGATAATACAATACCTGTTGCAGCAGCGGCAGTGAGTGTCACAATGTCATCATGGGACTTAACATTGACCGCAGAGCTGACAACGGATGTCAAATGATCCCTCTCGGCTCCCATGTTTTCAGCAGCCTCCACACACTGAGCGGCCACAAGTGCAGCAGCAGAAGCCATGGCCATATCAACTCTGGCCATCTGCTCGTTTTTACCTTGTGAAGAGGCAGCTGTAGCTGCTGCTATAGCTGCGACGGCAGATGCAACGGCTGCAACAGAGACAGCTGCATGGACATGTGCATTGTGAGTTCTACTCTCTTCTTTCTTCTTTTCTTTACGGTCCTTGAGCCACCTACCAACAGTCTTTGGGGGTGCTCCAGCCACGGGGGTATTGCTCCCGTTTCCGGTGGTACCACGGGAGCCTCCTGTGCCGGAGAAGAGAGGCTGTATGGTGTTGTGGGAACGAAAATACTGCAATGGTAATAGTAGGCTTTGGTTAAGAGAAAAGAAGTGAAGGAAATTATAACACAAGTTGGTGTCGTAATCTTTTTAAGTAGAGAATACCAAAGCAGCAGCAAATGAAGAGCAGAGTAGTAATTGATACTAGGTAAAAGTGATGCATCTTAATAAGATAAATGTTTCTTAAAATGAGCCAAAACATAAAAGGATCTGTAGACGGAACAGTCACGTTTCTATTCCGTGCAAAGTGAATGCATTCCATCTAATAAATGAAACAAGTTTGTCGCATATCTACACGTATATACTATAATCTGCTTTAATGATCGCCGACTGGCTTTGGTGCGTCTTATAGTCCCAAGAACCAGACGGCTCTGTTCGCTTCAGTTCCTTAAATTATGCCAACGACGCAACTATAAAGTATCGATTTTTTTTCAGTAATTAGAAGATTGGTCACTTATGCAACATGTATATGCTAAAATGGTGGGAAACAAATAAGTGCTTATTTCTTTGTGTGTGTTTTTTTTTTTTGGCTAAAAACAGGTTGTAAAGTGGGGGAGTCAAAGTCAAATCTGCTCTCCTTTGGAAAATTAAAAGCTTTCATTTGCCTCTGCTTTCACTTCACTGTACTTTTTTCTTACTACATTGCCTTTTTCTTTTCTTTAGAACTTTGATATGTTATTATTCTAGAGTAAAATATGTTGCGGGTTCGACAAGTGATAACTCGAAGTACCTTTACGACGTCGTCGAAGTCATCTGAAGGAGATATCGGAGGACTGTCTGTCTCCGTAAAAGAACCGCCGCCGTTGAGTGGGCCACTACTGTGTGATAACCTCCCCGACGTTAACGGTGACACCTCCTTTAAACATTTTATTTAAAAAAAAAAAAAAAACTCACTCAGACACCGAAACAGAGAGTCTATCTGGCTGAGAATATTTGATTAATCCATACGTACCGATTGAGACATAATGCGCTCAAGAACAAGCTGTGAAGTTGCAGAAGAAGCAGCGAATGAGAACTGGCTGTTCTCTGCCTGGCATTCTTCTTTCTCAGGGTTGGTTTCTTCCGGTATTGAGGCGTTAAGGGAAGGCGTTCTGGTGGTGGACGGAGCTGCTGCTGCTGCTGCTGCTTTGGCCGTGTGGAGAGCCCTCGAGACTTCCAAGGCAGAGACGCTCCAGGATCTTGACAGGAATTCCATCGGGCCTCGTGGGCTTTCCGGTAGTTGAGTATTACCGGCGCCTATCTCGGGTCGGCGAGAGCTGTTGATTGGGTTCGGTCGTCTCATTTCTCTCTCCATCTTTTTTTTTTTTAAAGCTCGAGTTCAAAGCTTGGCAACGAGACTAGTGTGTCTGCGTGTAATATATATAGACAGACCAAAAAACGTTTAGGTGTTTTCCACTTTTGATTTAAAGGAAAACAAAAACTATTTAATTGAGAGTTAAGTATAAATACTACTAGTAAATATCGTGAAAATATATAATTGGTTGCGTAAGTAATGGATGCCACCAGAAAAATAATAATAAAGACATCTCTTTTCAATAACAAAGCCGCATCTTTCCATTTGTTTAATTAATACACCTCAAAATTTTACTTTAGGCGTATCAAAGGAGTCTGAGAAAGAAAAAAGGAAGGGAATAAAGCCATCTTTGTGTATGTTTGCCTTTAAATTAATCTAAGTAACCACAATATTGGTTCTATAATACATCTAAGTAACGACAATATTGGTTCTTGGTGTGTTTATTAATCAAGCATATCTAGTTAGCGGTTTGCAAAGCGATCATTAGGGGATGTTGCTGGACCCTTAGGCCTCCCTCTTTCAATTACTCAGTGCTCCCTTTTGCTTTGATTTTGAAGCACAAAGCTGCACATGTGTGTACAATTTACACATGCTGCTTCGCGTGCTTTCCATTACGTCAGCTTCCTTTCTCCCTCTCCCACTTCTATAGCAACAACTTCGTAATCGTTTTTATGCATTCCTTACTATACGTTTGATCAGCTAATCCAAGTTTTTTACAAGCATATATCTTCAGGCTTGACAATCAAAACTTGTGATTTTCTTTTCTTCTTGTACAAACATAATTAAGATGTTAGTAAAACCAACAACAATAATCTTAAGAGTACTTGTTAACTTAAATTAGTACACACATGCACTTTGCAAGTGAAGGTGGGTGACCACTTAATAAAGACACATCCTTTATTCCCTTTTGATCTGTCTGATTCTAGGGATACCCACATTTTCTATTCTGTAAAAAAAAAAAAAAATCCATTAGAAAAATTGTCATTTTGTCTCTCTGATTATTCCTTTGCTTGCAATCATTGTTCTTGTTTGGACGTTTTGTATTTTATACCAATTAAACTTGAATTGTATCACAGCACTTTGAATGATGATGAATCCTCTTTTTCCATTTTTATTCTTTCTTTAAACTACTTTTATTGACTGCCTTCTTTTGCTTTTGATATGCTTATAATAGACACCTATATATGTAATGTAACCTACACCATATCCGTTGTTTCTAAGGTTTTGAAACCCCCCAATATCCTTTTCTATGCAAAAGCACATCCAAGTCAAAGCAGGCATCTTTGAAGGGAGAAAGTTCAAATCTTTGTTTTGAATTCACAAAAGAAAAGGATTTGCGAGCCATAACTCTTTTTCCTCGATTTGATCTAGACGTACAAAAACCATTCATGAAAATATGCTCAAGAACAAAACGAAGAAAGGCTGATTCCAGGCAGCTTTAACTTTATTAACACCACTTTGTCTTAATGCGACCATTGAAAGCTAACAAACAGGGAAATGTAAGCTCGGGGGAGACACAACAGAAACAGAAACAGAAACTGAGTCACGGAGAGAGACTAAAGAAGAGCAGTAAAAAACAAAGCATGGTCTGTTTGAAAAGGAGAGCTTTTGACTGTGAAAACGAAGTAACAACTTTCACTGTTTTGGCTCCAACATCAAAAAGACGAATCCCAACTCTCCTTTCCTTTAGTCTCTCTCAGAAAGAAGGAAGGCAGCATTTGTCTTGTTGGCTCATTCTTCTTGGCTTCACACTCACAGTGAACAAAAATTGCTCTGAACTTTGACTACCTAAAGATCACACACGTTATTTATCTATCTATTAGATTGCAAGCCGCTCCCTCCATAGTACTGCTTGGTTGTTTCGCGAGAAAACTCGGCAAACGTCATACCATCCCTAATCCGAGACGATAGAGGTGGAACGATTCTATGAATGTCTGCTTTAGAAACCTCATCCGTATCAAGGATCTGCTGCTGTCTCTGTAGAGAATCAGACCTTAGATGTTCCATTGTATATTCGGAGACTGAGAAAGAGTGGCTCCATTTTGGCTGTAAGAAGACAGCAAAGGTCTGGCGGCTTATGTGCTCCAGCAGCTTCTCTGGTCTGCACACGCAGTGGAGGGTCGACCGTAGCTTCCCTTGGGACAAAATATCAGCAGATTCTCCAATTTGAACAATAAAACTGTCCTGAGGAGTCTTGACCATGTAGAACTTGTTCTTGCTGGGATGATAGATCCTTAGATAAGAGTGAGTGGTAATTAAATTGCAATCCTGGCAGGAATGGGAATGGGAAGATAGAAAGAGAGGATGAGTGAGAATGGTAAAGATGCCATAATCGTAATGCCACTGTTGCCAGAGATTGAAGTGACGACTCGCACTCAAACCAGTCCCATTTCTATAATTCACTACTAGTTTGCCAGATTGCTTCCTCCTCCTCCTCCTCTTCTCGGCTTCTTCTCTGAGAAAAGAGTTATCAGCAGCGGAGTGGTAATGAATGAGGCGTCCTTTTGCAGTGCAAGAATCCAGTAGGGTCCCTTCGAGAAAGCCTCCACCAATCTCCCTGTCACATACTCTGGCTATGGACAAACCCAACTCCATCATACAAAACCCAAGTTCCTTAAACGCAACACCAAGATTGTTGAACTCATCTTCCTCCTCCAGTTTAGCCCCAAGGACACAACCAGGCTGAGAAGAAGGGGGTGGTTGATAATTGAGGTGCATAGCAAAAGAGGAGACAAGTCGTTCTGGATTCTTGAGAGGAACGTCGCTTCCTAACTGGTGCTCCTTTTTTTGTCAGGATGAATCAAAAACACAACACAGTAGGAGGAGTATGTCAAAAGACAACTAAACTAAACTTAACACAAAGAGGTCAAAGAAAGTTGCAATGTTGAGAGGAAAGCACCAGTTTTTTCATTACCTTGAGAATGCGATTCCGCTTATCGGGATCAAGCAGAGCCAGTTTCCGAGCCATCGGAAGGAGCTTACGGCGGAGGAGTGCGGAGCCGAGAACGCCGGTGATACAAAGCAGGCCTGGGCCGTTTGGGCCAAGGGCTTCCATCACATTTCTCGAGATCAACTGACATCGTTTTCGGTCAACAAGATCTGACAAGGACAGTTGATAAGGTTCCACAATCTCTCCTTCCATCTTCTCTCCTCCTTTCACTTTCCCACTGGGTGGGTGGGTCCCCCCGTTTCCTCCTCCTATATTCTCTCCTTTTCCACCCCTTAGTTACCATTTCTTGTTTACAACCCCATCTTTTATTAATCTTTACGAAATGACCCCACACATTTTTCCAAAAAAACATTCACAATTAAAAGTGGCCCAACACAACAGTTAAGGCCCAAAAAAACCTAAGCTTCTGTTTGTTTGTTTTTATTTATTTATTTAGACAGAAACAAGCAAATAGAGAAAGCTCTCTCTCTCTCTCTCTCTCTCTCTCTCTCTCTCTCTCTCTCTCTAGTCTCTACACGGAAGCTTCTTTGAAGCTCTTAGTCAACCAGATGGCCGTCTCTCTCGGAGACACTCTCTCCGGTCCAAAGGGTTTAAGGAGAACTCCAAGCTCATCGTACCTTTCCTGCTGCAAAAGCCTTGCGCTGAACTCCAGCAGTCCCTCCAGAGCCTCTGCACGCTGCTGATACGACGATGTGTCGAACCTTCTCTGTTTTGCCTCCGACACTGACCACCTTCTTGTCTCTACACTTGTACACTTGTCTTTGGTCATCGAATTCGGACTTGGAGAATAAGAAGAAGATCGCCTGGCTCCTGAGGTGCTGTTTGTTGTCTCTCTGTTCTGTAAAAGATCTTCAGGGTATTCAACGATCTTGTCGATTCTTGGAGCGTTGACAGATATGTCCGGTGACTTTATAGTAATGATATCCAATTCGCAAGCGTAAGGGTTTTCCACGACCAACGGAAGAGATGCTCTCCTCCTCCTCCTGTCTGTAGGATTCGTCTGATACAACACCACACAAACAGAGATCACTACTCTGTTTCTTTTATAATCTTTAAATAAATAAAAATTCTTACCAGTTCAACAGTATGTGTGTTTCTTGCCGGCGTAATAGAAGCTTTTGATGAGGTCCCTGCCACTCTCGGGGTTCTAGCTGCTGCACCACCAGATTGCTTCTTCAGTGCAACAATCTCTTCACTGACGACTCCAACAGTTACTTCTGAGACTTTTCTTCCACTAAACATTGGTGAATGGGAAGAAGACACAGAGCCTGCTTCTGTATCAGACACACTCGGATTCAGTCTCCTGTCGTTACTACTAAACGAGCGCCTTCTTTCCTTCGTCCCTGACCACTGGGGTACTGGGAAAGTGCTCCGTCTGGGACTCTCTAGCTTCATATAAACCATGCTGATGTAAGGCTGAAGGTGAGGGTGGTTAAGCAGCTCACTTGCCTGCAATGCAATGAGATAACAACATTATTGCTTAGCAAAACTATGAGTTAATAAGCATATTATAGGAAACATACACTTGGCCTGAGTTCAGGATTTTTCCTCAACATGCTTTTGATGAGGCCTCGGCTGCATATAAGGCAGAGGAAAGAGGTTGGTTACAGCTAGGCACTTTAGTAGTATTAACAGAGAGAATAGACTTACAATGAACCGGAATACATGGCAGGGATGGGATCCATTATCAATTTGTGTATTTTGCTGATCAGTGTCTGCACATCCTGTTATCAAGAATATGTCACATTCCATCTTAAGGGCGTTTAACTCCATATCAGAACTCAAAAACTGATCCACAAGACTTAATATAAGGACACTTACAGTAGCTTTGAAAGGAGGCTTGTGAGCAGACATTTCATACATGCAGCATCCTGCTTGCCACAATGTCTTAAAGGTTAGTCAGAAGCTGAATAAGTGTAAAAAAACACTAATGAAGAAATGTATAGTTATTCTACCCAAAGACCAAATGTCTGACTTTGATCCGTAAGGTATGTCAGCAAGAAGCTCAGGGCACATGTAACTTGGAGTCCCAACAACCTAATAAAAAACACTTCCGACTTTTTATTACAGTGTCCGAGAAAGAAGAAAAGAACTGGTAGTGTAACTTACAGAGGAAGTAAGGTCATCAGAAGTGAGAATCTTAGCGAGGCCAAAGTCACCTGAGGCGGGGAAATGGTGGATTCGGTAAATATATCTCAAAAATGGCAAAGATAAGGTGAATATCACAGAAACTTACCAAGCCGTATGTCTTGCTCTTTTGTCAAGAATATATTAGAACACTGAAAAAGAAATATGTGAATTCAAGTTAGATATGATTGAGACAAAAAGGAAGAGAGTTGTAGAAACCATGAGGTTATTATCAATTGTACCTTGACATCACGGTGAAGAATATGGTTGGAGTGCAGATAATCGAGTGCCATTAGGAGTTGAACAAGCCATTGGCAGAGTTTCTGCAAATATTTGATTGAAGAGGTTATCTTTGTCAAAGGCAGTCATAGATTGTTAAAAAGCGAAGACATAATGGAAGAGTCAAAACCTCTTCAGGGAAATGAACACCACATGCTCTTTTAATGGTTTCTGTCCTGCAAGAGGATTCAAACTGAAAGTAAGAGGCAGAGTTTCTTGTAACTTATGTCTGAAAAATTAAAAAAAGAGGGAAAACTGTTTTCAACATGTCTCCGCCTTCGCAGTATCCAATGACGATGCACACATAGCAACCCTGGAAAGGAAACAAGATATGATAAGTGGCAGAAAGAGAGAGAGAGAGAGAGGCAAAGCACGAGAGACCTTTTCAACCCATGAATCTTTGTACTCGACAACAAATGGATTTCGGACAGTAGAAATGAGCTCCATCTGAAACCATCAATGGAGGTCCAAAAACTCTTTATATCATCTTAGAAAATATATTAGTAAAAAAAAAGAAAGGTGGTGGTGGTGGTGATGGTGGAAGAGAAGAGGAAACCTCCTGATGAGCTGATCGGCGAGCTCTATCAGACTGGCGAGCGAGGCGAATCTTTTTCAACACGTATCTGCGAGAATAATTAAGCAGACAGATAGAGCAAGAGAATCACCAGAAACAATTTTAAAAAGAAAGTAATTAAGAGAGACATATACAAATACAATACTTTTTTCGTTCTTGTTTGTGTCGGACAAGAAGAGCAGAGCCAAAGGAGCCTTTCCCAATCTGTTCAAGAACTTCATACCGCTCCATGATCGAACGAAGTGTCACCACAGAATCTTGTAACAAACTGAAAGCATATATATATATATATATATATAGTAGTAGTATATGAGAAGAAGAAGAAGAAGAAGAAGAAGAGTGGAAGAAAAACAAACTACTCTTAATAAGATGATTGAAAACTGGAAACATGCACAGCGATACTGAAGCACATACCGCAGAAAAGTCTTTTAAAAATAAAAAACGTAATTGGAATCAATCAGAGCTATTAGAAATGGGGGGTGGTGGAAATCCAATCAGTGTCACGTCATGCACCAAAATAAGATCGAGATGTAGCTTTCATCAAAGATTTACGATTGCTTTCATCATAACAGTAATCATGACAAAGTATGAACCACCTCCTCCAGTAATCATACTCTTCATATGCACAAAGCCATATTAATTTTTTTATTTAAATAAAAAAATTGAACTTTATATTAAAATATAAATTGTATTAGGTCTCTTTTAGGGACCTTGAATCGTACCGACACCGTGGTAGATGAGCAGGGAATCGAATTACACTGTTACTTCTACCAAAATGCTAATACTTTTGTCAAAAGAAACAATTTTTTATATAATTTGAAAAGCAGAGAGAGAAAAGCCAAGATGAAGAAGAAGCCAGACGATTCGTCGGAGAGCGGCAAAAATAACAGTTTCTTTTCCCTTTTTCAAATTTATATATCTTTTCCTTTGGAATTTCATAAATAAAATACGACAAAACAAAACTTTTCTTTTTCAGTTTTTCTTTATTGCAAATTGTATAATGATGGATGGATAATGATTTACTCAAAGTACAAACACTCATCCATCTTTTTTTTATGTAAATTTTTTTATTTCAGTGTTAAAGCAAATGACTATATAATTTTTTAAAAGCAAATTAGCAGACACATTACCCAAAAGAAGCTACTATTTTACTCTTCAAAGATGTGGCTCGAATGCTTTTTTGAAAGTTAATTATCCCAATTAATAGTTAGTTTTTCTTTTTAAGATGAGGTGCACGAGTCGAGCTGGGCCCAGTAGCCCGACAACTAGAGAGGATGTATTCTAATTCTGTGAGCTGTGTTCACCGTGGAACAGTCTGGGCCTATGCAATAAAACCACACCGGCCTGAAGCCCATTCTTTGCCTCCATTAAATAAAATTAAATTACAGTCAGTCCTTTGACGCAACCGTTTTCAGTTGATGATGGCTCCTCCTCCGGTGAAGGTGAAGGTGAAGGTGAAGAGGAGAAAGGGTGAAAAGAAGGCGAAGAACGGTGCTCCTCCTCTAGATCCGGAGGCTATCGACTGCGACTGGTGGGATACTTTCTGGCTCCGAAACTCTTCGCTCTCAGGTTCGACTCCTCTCCTCTCCTCGATTAATCTACTATATGGGTTGACTCTAGATTCTGTTGATGAACCAAATAAAGGATTTTGTAATTTGGCAGGTGTGACGGTCCCCTTGGAGGAAGATGATGCCTTCAAGTACTTCTTCAGGGCTTCCAAGACAACCTTCAGCTACATCTGTTCCCTCGTCAGGGAGGATCTGATCTCGAGGCCTCCCTCTGGACTCATCAACATCGAGGGTAGGCTTCTTAGCGTGGAGAAACAAGTCGCCATTGCTCTCCGAAGGTTGGCTTCTGGTGATTCTCAGGTCTCCGTCGGTGCTGCCTTTGGTGTTGGCCAGTCCACCGTCTCTCAGGTTACCTGGAGATTCATCGAGGCCCTTGAGGAACGCGCCAAGCATCATCTTAGATGGCCTGATTCCGACAGAATTGAAGAGATCAAGTCCAAGTTTGAGCACATGTACGGTCTCCCCAATTGCTGCGGTGCCATAGATACAACGCACATCATCATGACTCTCCCTGCTGTGCAAGCCTCTGATGACTGGTGCGACCAGGAGAAGAACTACAGCATGTTCTTGCAAGGTGTCTTTGATCACGAGATGAGATTCCTCAACATGGTCACCGGCTGGCCTGGCGGCATGACCGTCTCCAAGCTGCTTAACGTATCAGGCTTCTTCAAACTCTGTGAGACCGCTCAGATTTTAGACGGGAATGCCAAAACGTTATATCAAGGAGCTGAGATAAGAGAATACGTGGTTGGAGGGTTCAGCTACCCTCTTCTTCCTTGGCTTATAACTCCTCACGACAGCACCGATGATCCCTCTGATCCCATGCTGGCTTTCAATGACAGGCACGAGAAGCTGAGGTCTGTCGCTGCTACGGCCTTTGCCCAGCTTAAAGGAAGCTGGAGGATTCTGAGCAAGGTTATGTGGAGACCAGACAGGAGGAAACTGCCAAGTATAATACTGGTGTGTTGTCTATTGCACAACATCATCATCGATTGTGGGGATTATCTGCAAGACGATGTTCCTTTATCGGGTCATCACGACGTGGGATACGCAGACCGGTACTGCAAGCAGACGGAGCCGCTTGGTAATGAGCTCAGAGGATATCTGACTGAGTATTTACAGAGAGGTGAGGAAGATCCTATACTTTCTTGAGCGCTTTATCGATTGTCAAAGCCCATCATATTAAGTCCACTAAGTAATAGCCCAAGAAATATCCAAGGGGGATTTTTCTGAATCGTATCGATTCGTCCTTATTTGATAAATTCTCAAACTGAAAGTGTTTGTTTTGCAAATGTGTAGTTGGTTGGGTTCCATTATGAAAGATTAGGTGATTCGAAAAAGAAAAAAACAATAGAAAAGGTATATACTGTGGTGGGATGCGTATTTTGGTGCTTTGTGCTCTCACAAGTAAACAATTGCGGACGAAGATTCCAAAACATATTCACATGACTGGAAAACTATACATTATAAAAGAAACAAGTTACGTAATTTCAAAGAGAGGCGTGAGATGCTCTTGTTGTTAAAAGAGTGGACCTTTTGGTGGGTTAGCGTCAAAAAACCAAAAACGTTTGTTCGGTTCTCTATGGATGATATTTATTTGCAAGTGGGGGATGTTGTTAATTCACCAGAAAATGACTCTTTATCACATTTGGGTGTGAGATGAAACTAGAAACTAGTAATAATTTTTTTTTATTTTGCTTAAAAACTTAGTAATA
Organism: Sinapis alba; assembly: GCA_012274485.2. Classification (NCBI taxonomy): domain Eukaryota; kingdom Viridiplantae; phylum Streptophyta; class Magnoliopsida; order Brassicales; family Brassicaceae; genus Sinapis; species Sinapis alba. The sequence goes on along the minus strand of MU107236.1, from coordinate 17,081 downwards.
AAATGAATAAATGCAGATCCTAAGAAGCAGAAAGAGCCGTGTGGACTGATGAAAAGTCAAAATTAGGTATGGAAGAGAGAAGAAAACATAGTAGTATACATGTTGTGTGTTGATAAAATAAGGAAAGTTTGAGAGTTGAAACTGGAGGGAGGCTGTGTCCAAAGAAAAAGGAGGGGGGAATCAAAACAAAGAAAGACACGTAACATATCTCTCTCTGTTTTAAAGTTTTATCTAAAAAATAATATAATAATGGGCGGGAGAGGGGAAAGGAATAATCAATTGTCTGGACCCAGAGAGAGAGGAGGGAGGTGAAACAGTAAAAAAGGAGAAGATGATTTGGTCAAATCGTTGAGAGTTTGTCTTCTTCTTTGCGTTGGGTGTGGAGATCACAATCAATCAATCAATCAATCTTATTTCTTCTTCTGGCTTTTGTCCCTTGGAATTTGTGTAGTGCCTCTGCACCACATAACACAACATAACTCGTCAATGGCTTCTGGCGGCGGCGGGGAGGCGGATAGATCGGTGGGAATCGGATCCGACACCAACAAGTTAGGAGGAGTCGGGAGCAGAAGCGGTGGAGGAGGAGGTCAATACTTCAGGGCGGATACACTTGATTTCAGTAAATGGGATTTGCATATGGGTACAAGCAGTGGTGCGAGGAAGTCTCCGATGCAGGAATGGGAGATCGACCTCTCCAAGCTCGATATGAATCACGTCCTCGCACGCGGCACTTATGGCACTGTCTACCGCGGTGTCTACGCCGGTCAACAAGTCGCTGGTCCGTTTTTCTTTTCTTTTTTTTTTTTTTTTTTAAAAAAAAATAAAAAAATCTTGGTTGATATGGTTTCTGTTTACAACTTTTGCAGTGAAGGTGTTAGATTGGGGAGAAGATGGTCTCTCAACAGCAGATGATCTGCGCATTTCCTTTGAGCAAGAGGTCGTCGTCTGGCAGAAGCTCGATCATCCCAACGTTACCAAGGTTGGTACTCTTTCACAACTAGCAACAGAAGACGAAGAAGCTTTGATATTTTTTTTTTTTCTTTCTTTGCAGTTCATTGGAGCATCCATGGGGACCTCTGATCTGAAGATCCCTCCTGCTAGTGATTCTGGCGGGCGTGGCAATGGAGCTCATCCTGCCAAGGCCTGTTGTGTTGTCGTTGAATATGTTGCCGGAGGCACTCTCAAGAAGTTCCTCATCAAGAAATATAGGAGCAAACTCCCCATCAAGGATGTCATTCAGCTCGCTTTGGATCTCGCTAGAGGGTAACTCTCTGCTTTTTTATCTTTATTAAAATCCCTGATCTTTTGGAATATCTGAACAAAAGCTGCATCCTTTAGCGACAACACTCCTACCTTCTTCTTCTTCTTTTTTTTCCTGTATTAGGCTTAATTACCTCCACTCCAAGGCAATTGTACATCGGGACGTGAAGTCAGAGAACATGTTGCTGGAACCTAACAAGACGCTCAAGATTGCTGATTTCGGAGTCGCTAGAGTCGAGGCTCAGAACCCTCAAGACATGACCGGTGAAACTGGAACTCTTGGATACATGGCACCAGAGGTATCTATCCCTTTTTGTGTGTTCGTAATTGTGAAAGAAAAAGAGAATATATTAAAAAGGTTTAGGTATTTAGGTTCTTGAAGGAAAGGCTTACAACAGGAAATGCGATGTGTATAGCTTTGGTGTGTGCCTCTGGGAAATATACTGCTGCGACATGCCCTACGCTGACACTAGTTTTGCTGAGATTTCTCATGCCGTTGTTCACAAGGTCTCTCTCTCTCTCTCTTTATTCCTTAAAAAGTTCTAATCAGATAAAAAATCTAATAATCCCTTTATCTTTATTGGTTTGAACAGAATCTGAGACCAGAGATTCCGAAATGCTGCCCACAGTCGGTGGCAAACATAATGAAGAGATGTTGGGACCCGAATCCAGACAGGCGTCCGGAGATGGAAGAGGTTGTGAAGCTACTAGAAGCAGTAGACACAAGCAAAGGCGGTGGAATGATACCACCAGACAAGTTTCAGGGATGCCTCTGTTTCTTCAAACCTCGTGGCCCCTGAATCTCTCTCTCTCTCTCTTACTTCGTTGATATGCTTGAGAGCTGCGTGATTTTTTGAATTTTTGTTGAGACATTGGAGTTAGATTGGCGTGGTCTTTGTTATAAGAATCTATCTCTCTTTCTGCTCTCTCTCTCTCTATGTATTTATACTACACACAGTTCTGTTGTGTATAAAACTGATGATAAAGCTTTGTTTCTTTCCTTTTTTTTGTGAGTGGGTGGGAGGGTCATCTCATACTCTTTGAAGGTTTGATAATAATACAAAAAATGTTGATTCGGACAAGTTAGTTTCATATATGTAATCGGTAATAGAAGTATCAAAAAACAGAAAGAGCTAAGTAAGAGAGACAAGAAGGATGGTACTGGAGGGTGTGGTTGAAAAGTTAAAAAAAGGGAATTGTGGGGTGGTTTTGTTACAAGTGTAAAAGACAAAGGTCTTAATACACAATATTGCGAGAGCTTGTAAACAACAACATATGTATGAGTTGAGTTAGGTGTCGGCTGAAAGAGGAAGTAGTTCACATTGTTTTGGTTTCCTTTGCACACGTTTCAGTCGGAGTTAGTTGGGATGGTGACCGGGAACTCGAAGGCGGAATCGATGAAAGAGTTGTTGAAGCAGACAGGAGGGTATGCGATTATAGACGGAGGGCTAGCAACGGAGTTGGAGAGACATGGAGCGGATCTCAACGATCCTCTCTGGAGCGCCAAATGCTTGCTCACCTCTCCTCACCTCATTCACACCGTACAACAACAAAATCACTTCCCTTTCCTTTTTTTTTTTTTCTGAATCGAACGTACAAATCCAGCTGCTAGACAAGGTTTTTGTGCCTTATCATATTGTGTGTTTCAACTGAATTGAATAAACCCTAGATTTAGATTTAAAAATGCATTTTTTGAATAGTTGAGAAACTGCCAAAGTTGTAACTCTCTGGATGGTTGAAGTAGAGCATCCTCATGTTCATTGTTTTTGGTATAATACAAGAATACCACTGGCATTGATAATATTTAAAGCTTTGAACCTTCTGAACCCTAAACCCTTTTTTCTTTGTGGTAGTTGTTAGTGTTCATCTTTCTCCTTTTGTGTTGGAAAGGTTTCTTGTGTACTTTTTTATTTGTTAATTAAACTCAATATACCCTCTCTACTCATATAATATGGATTAATAAATATGCTGCTGCTTCTGTTTCTTGATGGAGCAGGTGCATCTCGATTACCTTGAAGCTGGTGCTGATATCATCTCCAGCGCTTCTTACCAGGTTCTTTCTTTCTTGATTATCTCTCTTTTTTTTTTTTTTGGGTAGACTCGGAACTAGGAAGACTTTGGGCACTAAAACGTTGGATTCAAATTTGTTGAACAGGCCACGATTCAGGGGTTTGAAGCAAAAGGATTTTCAATAGAGAAAAGCGAATCTTTGCTTAGGAAGAGCGTTGAAATAGCATGTGAAGCTCGGAACACTTACTATGACAAATGCAAAGCCTCCAGCGAGATTGTGGATGGTAAGATTCTGAAGAAGCGGCCTATACTAGTTGCAGCATCTGTTGGTAGCTACGGTGCTTACTTGGCTGATGGATCAGAATACAGGTTTATCCCCCTGCATTTTACTATCTCTCTTTTTTTTTCTATAGGATACGTGATTTTTTTAAAAACTGTTGTGTTGCTCTGTCAGTGGGATCTATGGTGATTTGATAACGCTAGAAACACTCAAGGATTTCCACAGGAGACGAGTCCAAGTTCTGGCAGAGTCTGGTGCTGATATAATAGCATTTGAGACCATTCCAAACAAGCTTGAGGCTCAGGTACCTGCTTGCTTGATAAAAACATCATGTCTTCTGGTGGGGTGGGGTTAAGGTTTTTGGTTTTATCTTTCTAGGCATTTGCTGAGCTGTTAGATGAAGGGGAGGTGAAGATTCCGGGGTGGTTTTCGTTCAACTCCAAGGATGGAGTGAACGTGGTTAGCGGGGATTCCATCAAGGAGTGTATCTCCATAGCTGAAACGTGTGAGAAAGTGGTGGCGGTTGGGATCAACTGTACTCCTCCAAGGTTCATAGAGGGCCTAGTAAGGGAGATAGAAAAGGTGTGGCTCTGCTTTGGATTCCATCCAACACATTGTGTGATCTTTTCTTTTTTTTGGGAGACTAATAAAAAGAGGTTTTGCATTGTGTAAGGTGACGAGCAAGCCAATACTAGTGTATCCAAACAGTGGAGAAAGATATGATGCTGATCGGAAGGAGTGGGTTGTAAGTCATATTTTCTTGTTTGAGAAAAGTTTTTTTTAAGTTATTGAGCAGAAGACACATAAATAATAATTGGTGATGGGTGCAGGAAAACACAGGAGTTGGGAATGAAGACTTTGTGTCGTACGTAGAGAAATGGATGGATGCAGGAGTGTCATTGCTTGGAGGTTGCTGCCGCACAACACCAACCACCATCAGAGCCATTCACAAGCGACTTGTCACCCGCAGATCACTCTACCCCTCTTCCTCACACCACCATTAGCTTTCTTCCTCCACCTTCACTCAACCTTTTTTGCATCAATTAGATTTCTTGTACCAAACATATGAATGTGTACGTTTTTTTTCCCTTCCCTTTGCCAAAAAAAGAAACAAAGACGAGAGTCACTTTTTAGTATCAAAAGTTTTGGGTAGACTGAAAACTAGGAAGATGTCCGTCTTCTTCTTCACACACAAACAAACACAAAAGTAATGAGGCCCATTTGTTAACCAATCAAGCTCCGCATATGAGTCTTTGACTTATATCCCACATGATCTCACGACAGGGTCAACGACAAAACACTTAATTGATTACTAAATAAAATAAAAAAGACTGCCAAGTACACTACTAATTAAAAAAAACCCATTGTACATCATATGAGTTGATCGACAAAACAAAATAATTGCCGATGTCAACTTGTTAAAGCCATTTCCCTTTGATGAATAAATTAAAAAAAAAAAAACACCCGACAAAATGGCTTTTTTGCACAAGTAAATATACACCACAAGTACACACCCAACGCCCCCTAATCATCATCATCATAATCATATATAAAATCGCGGTGGAGATGAGATCCTCTCTCGATTGCCTAATGGTTCATCTTCTTTTGGTTTGATTCCTGCACATGTTCTTCCCTTCTTTGCTTTTACAATCTCTTGTGATTTTTCAATAAAGAGATCGCATGCCATCTGTTTAGATCTACATGCTTTTGAACAGAATGCCCCAAAGTAGCTGCGCTTTTTTTGAGTTAATAACATGAGTTGACTAAATGAGTTTCGAAGAAGAATTTAAGAATAACATTTCATGTATGAATCTTATCCTACAAGGCGACATGCATGCACTAAGTGGATATCAATTTCCAACAGCATCATCATCTAATCAACAAAAGAAAGGTTGGAAAACTAGTACTGACCCGTACATGAAAACATCCTCATCGTGACGTAGCTTCTTCTTGCAGAAACCGCATAGCTCAAGAAATGTTTTTAGCTTATCTTTCCCTTTCTCCTCCTGGAACCAATCGCTACCAATTATATTGCTGCTGGCAGCGTGAGACGTCTCCGGATGCTTATCGGCAAAGCTTGGTGCCCTGCGTCGCTTACTCGGTATCACCATACCTATCATTCCCTCCGACTTGGGGATCGATCTCTGATTTTTTCCAAGTGATGAAACTAGCTAGGGTTTTTCATATATTTCTACGCTTTTTTATATATAGCTTTTTGGAATCACTACAAAAGATTCTCTAGGTATATATGACAAGTAGCTATGAATATTTTGTATAAGATTTTTCTACTTTTTAGTCTTTTCAAATATGGAATTAATATTACTGGAAACTTTATTTGTCAAATATTGACAAGTAGTATATTTTAGACTTTTTCTTTAAAAAAAATATTATTGGATCATTTTAAAATTCAAATTAAATACATGAACTATTCCATAAGTAATGATTTACTAGAATCTTTTTTTTCTTTTCTTTTTAGCTAATATATTTGATATATTTGGAAACCAAAAATTTTAAGCAAAATTAGTACCAATTTCATATTTAAAATTCTAACAAGTCAATATTTCTTTCCATTTTTTTAAAAAAATAATGATTTTGATTGATTGAATCTACTTTCCATGATATTAGCAATTGATCAACCATTGATAAATGATACTATGAGATTGGGCTTATACAGTATGTTTTGTGCTCACTCTGTTTCAGTGTTGGGTTTAACAAATCAACTAATAATATTATGGGCTTTAACATTGGACTCAACCGTAATCCTAACTTAACACTCACCCAATGGAAACGACGAGGGCGCAGCCGAAACCACACACACTTTTGTTTTTCTTTTCTTGTGAAGTACTAAAACAAAGCTTGCCCCCGGCAGGGCCTACTCGTTAAGAAGAAAAGCCCAATATGATCACATCGAAAACGCGATCATTGAATAGGGCCCCATGCACTCCTATCTTTTCATGTGGATCCCTCTTTTGTTAGCCCCACACCCTATCACTAATAAGTCCTTTTATCATAATAATAATAGTGATAAGTTGATAACGAATGATTATTAATCGCAATAATGTACTTTTGAAAAAGCAAATTCTACTTTCTTTTGTGTTGATTAAACATTGGTAATGGTAATGGTAATGGTTCACAAGAAAGAACACACTATTTCGTATTATTAATGAGGTTGAGCTAACACAAGATTTACCAATAAAATTTATAATGAATTAGAAGTTGACGAGCTTAAACAATCAAATTGGATAGTTGGATGAGATTCGAGAAACACAAGATCAACAACAAGAAAAGTAGTTGCATCTACCATATACCATCAATAAACCAGTTATATTTGTGATCATGCCAGTGATTATTAGTATTAATAATTTAATATATAACTTGTCCTTATAATGGTTTATTAGTATCAATATTATATATAGTGGTTTATATTTGTGCTTAATGCATCAAGACCCTTCAACCATGGACATACACACGTGGCGCTTAAGTAGATCTTAATTATTGGATTGAGCATAGCAGGTGCAATTATGGGACCCGTTCTGATAAATTATTACAGTATTTTTTTTTAACTTGTTCTTTATTTAATTAACCCAAGTGAAAATTATTTTATTCATTATTATTAGAGAAAGACAAATGAAATAATGACAAAAATGATGAATAGAATAACATATGAAAATGCTGTGTGTTACAGAGGCCCAAACATCAATGCGAAAAAATAAAATGGATCGCCGTTAATACAGACTGTATTCCATGAAATAAAATGGAATCAATTTGATTGTTTTTAAAAGTCTTTACTTTTTCAACCTAAAACGTTGTTAATACAATAGTTCTAAGAAAAAACAAACGTTGTTAATAAAAAGCGACAAAGAAAAGACAGTATACATTTCAACCATATACGATAGAATAAAAATGTCTAAAAATTATTGAAAAGACGATAGCATTATCGTAACACTATATTAGGGGGGAGGTAAATCCAGTATAAGTTTAAAGTTTTCTTGATTAAAACCACAACGTCCCTGCTCTCGAGATCACCTCACAACTCACTCTCTCCCCCTCCTTGGAATAAAGGAAAAAGAGAGAAAGCAACTTTTAATCCTTTTTTTTTTTGTGTGTGTGTGTGTGTGAGAGAGAGAGGGTCATCTTTACTTAGGAGTGTGTGAGTGAGAGAGACCCCCACAATAGTAAGAACAGAAGCAGTCTAAGAACTTTCAATAATTGAACTACCATTCTTCTCATCTCTTTCATTTCTGATATTTATTTCTTCTTTGTAATTCATTCACCCTTCTCACTCTCTCTCTCTCTCTCTCTCCATGGAAGCTACTGAGTTATGATCTTTACTCTCACCTGATCTGACTGTCCTTTTTTTTTTTTTACTGTCTTCTGCTGAGAAGTAACAATCATCATCTCTAATGGCTGCTGATCAACTTCCATCTCCTTTAACACCTAACAACACTTATTACTCATCTCATGTCTTCACCTCTCCAAAGTTTATTAGGCTTTTCTCTTCACAGATCACTCCTTTTGACTCCATCGTCAGCCCTACTTCCATCCTCGAAGTCAACCCTTCCTTCTTCTCCTCCCAAAACCCTAAAGCCCAAAGGTTTCACCCACCTGAAGCCTTTGGCCTCGCTGATCTCGTCAAGAACAGAGACCACTCGAGCAAACCTGTGAAGAAGAGGGTCCTTTTCGGGTCGAAGCTTAGAGTCCAGATCCCTTCTGCCGATTTTGGAACTAAAACCAGCCATATCAGACATCCTCATGGACAACAACTGATCAGCCCTTGTCTCCAAACAAAGGTATTAACCGTGAGCGAGACGGAAGACTACACGTGCGTCATATCTCACGGTCCAAACCCAACCATCACACATATCTTCGACAACTCTGTTTTCGTGGAGGAGGCCACTCCTCCCTCCTCTCTTCCGTTGCCACAACTACCCTCCTTGGAAACGAACACTGATTTTCTAAGCCTCTGCTACACCTGCAAAAACAAACTTGGCCCAAAACAGGACATCTATATATACAGGTCGGTCCACTTTTCTCTTTAATCAGTGTCATCTGAGTTCTTCCCAAAACTTAAGTTTAAGAAATGTGTGTGTGTGTGTTTTCTTTGCAGAGGAGAGAAAGGGTTTTGCAGCAGTGAGTGCAGGTACCAGGAGATGCTTCTTGATCAAACTGAGACCTAAGCACCCCTTTTCTCCACTTCTTCTTCTTCTTCTTTCATTTTGTCACAGTTTTTACCTTTTTGACTCTCCTTCTTTTTAGGGGGTATTCCTTGTAATAATTATCTTTCTCGCCTGCAAAATATATAGTATGAAACATAGAGACGTTGTCATGTTTATAACACTCTCTTTTTTTTTTGTGTGTTTATGAGAGTGAATTAGATAAGATTAAAAATAATTGTAAATCCTGCAGAACAAAAATGGTTAATCAACATTCTTCACCACGACTTCAAAGGTGGAATGATGTTGCTATATGCCCATTTGCGTTCCTTTAAATTGTGTTTATTGGACACCCCCCAAAAGAGTGAAAACAACAATAATAACGTTTCTTCAACCACTTAAAACTCATTGACAAAGGTTTTCAAGTCAGTCATCAAACTTTTGTTCCATCCTGTTAAATATTGTTCTGCGTAAACAGTACAAAACAACATAGAACAAAAAAAAGAAGGGTAAAATCAATTCACTGACTTGGTTTGCAAGCAAGACCTTCAGTTGATTCGGTTTTTAGTTACTGAATCTAATCTCTCTGCAAACAAACCGAAGCAGAACACAATAGATGCGACCATGCGGGTATGTTAAAGACTCAACAAGTTTTTACAATATTGATGGACTTGATCATCTTTTAACAGGCCGGCCCGGGAGCCGAGACCGTAACCAAGAGAATCCTGCCCCAATCTGGGCCATTTATAGTAGACTCTCAGGTGATGCGATGGCTTAAACCCAAAAAAAGAGAGCAGAACGATCCTTTTTGTTAGACATGAATCTAATCTAATGGATTCTATTGAAGAAAAGAAAAAAAAACAGGAGACCCAAGAAAGATGTGAATGTGCACCCATGAGAGAGTTTTGCTTTCTCTTAGGGTGTGTCCACATCAACATCATGTGGGTCATACTTAAAAATTTGTAATAAAAATGTTAAGTTTATGGTTTGAATCCGGATTATTGAAATACAATCATAACCAACATTTATACCATTGAACTAAATGATACTTTGTACATTGATGGTTAAAACTAATATATATTTATGAAAATATAAAACTTTGTTTCTTTGGTATCCTCTGAAGATCGGACCTGCAAGTATATTATGGATTTCATTACGTTATATGAAGAAAAAACTCAAGTTTACAATTATTATAGTTTTCTTATATTGTAAACTGTCGCCGTTTAACATAAATTATTATAGTTTTCTTTTCATCATTGTCTCAGACATGTCTGAGTTATAGAGCTGTGTCGTGTGTCTGTTCGTAATCTATTTTTTTCACCGGTGAACTCTTCATCTTCGCATCTTAAATCGCTTGATCATAAATGTTCTTCATTTGTAGCGCCTCTGTAAACCTATATATATGATTCTCATATTTGATGAACCTAATCTGCATCTCCACAAAATTCATTGATTCCTCTTAGCTTTAACCATCGTCTAGAAAATGTCTTTCAGTACTTTTCCAGTTCTTCAAACCGGCGTCCGTCACTTAACCTTCGAGTCTCTCCGTCTTGGTCGTAGTAGTCAGATCATAGTCGCTCGCCTCCTCCACTTTTGGGATTTCCTGAACTTTAAGAAAAACAATGAGTTTATAAAATCCTGGTTCTTTTCCTTGGTAAAAAGGTAAATTAATTTTCGATCTGTCATACATATTTAACATAATTGTTTTAATTGATTTTTTGATTCTTTGTTGAATAATGTTATTTGCAGATCCGTGATTCAAGGATTCATTCTCGTCGAACGTGCTAATCATTACATGCTATCTTTGAAAGTCAGTTTCATTGTGAAAGATGATCTCTAGGTGATCAAGCATGTACAAGATAACTGATCATCCATTCCTCATTCGTTTCATCCCTCCAACCATTATTGATGAAGTCATCACGGGTGCTGCTGAGATCAATCTTCAGTCATGATAAGGCTGTTCGACAATCTGCAAGTGCTTGCGAACATAAACATAGAACTCTCAGGTATATTATGATATTGCAGTTGTGTTTATATTATGTTTTGATATCATAACTGATATTTAAACTCACAAATGTGGTTGGAAAAATCCGTTATGTCTAGGGCTATGACCTCACCAAAGAAATAACTCGAGTAGTTATCCGTTTCCTCATTGACCCGTAAGAAATAATCAACACACAATTTCCTTCGTATTATTATCTATATGGTGCTAACATCAATGATCAAAAATATTTTCTACCCAAAATATGTGGTAGTCTATTTATCTTCCTTACTTATTAAACCATTTTCACACAAACCTTTGTTTTACTGTTTAAAAGAAACCAAGCCACATTTTTATATGTATTAATATATGCTTAACTCTTTTTAGGATAAATTGACATCATTTTAAATTTTTACACAGTTAATTTAATAAAACTATATATACTGCCTAATTTAGTGAAATAACCACAAAGAAATTTCTATTATCTCGAGAAACGGAGACAACAAAGGATCAAAACCTCTTTGACCATTATCCTACGCCAGTGAACGATGCAACTATGCATTAAAACAAGATTGTCATAATTTTTAAATTTTCCTAAAATATGTGGGTTAACCCCTACGAAAATATTGAGTT
>MU107235.1:45982-56200 GCA_012274485.2 Sinapis alba | reverse complement strand
TTTTATAAACTTTCTAACCACGTTATTTATATGTATTAATATATGTTTGACACTTTTTAGGGTAAATCGGAATGGTTTCAAAAATTTTACACAATTAATTTAATAAAACATTATAGAGTGCCTAAATTAGTGGAATAACCACAAAGAAATTTCAATTATCTCGAGAAACGGAGACAACAAAGGATCCAAACCTCTTTGACTATCATCCTACATCAGTGAACGATACAACTATGCATTAAAACAAGATTGTCATAATTTTTGAATTTTTCCTCAAATATGTGGGTTAACCCCTACAAAAATATTGAGTTTTTCGGTAAATTTTGTATTTACCAAAGGTTATAGTCTTTCATGTTTTATAAACTTTCTAACCACGTTATTTATATGTATTAATATATGTTTAACTCTTTTTAGAGTAAATCGGAATGGTTTCAAATTTTTTACACAATTAATTTAACAAAACATTATAGAGTGCCTAAATTAGTGGAATAACCACAACGAAATTTTAATTATCTCGAGAAACGAAGACAACAAAGGATCCAAACCTATTTGGCCATCATCCTACGTCAGTGAACGATGCAACTATGCATTAAAACAAGATTGTCATATTTTTGACTTTTTCCTCAAATATGTGGGTTAACCCCAAAAAAAATATTGAGTTTTTCGGTAAATTATGTATTTATAAACTCATGTTTTATAAACTTTCTAACCACATTATTTTATGTATTAATATATGTTTAACTTTTTTTACGGTAAATTGGATTCATTTTTAGTTTTTACACAATTAATTTAATAAAATATTATAAAGTGCCTAAATTAATGGAATAACCACAAAGAAATTTCAATTATCTTGAGAAACGGAGACAACAAAGGATCCAAACCTCTTTGACCATCATCCTAAGTCAGTGAGCGATGCAACTATGCATTAAACAAGATTGTCATAATTTTTGAATTTTTCCTCAAATATGTGGGTTAACCCCTACAAAAATATTGAGTTTTTCGGTAAATTTTGAATTTACCAAACGTTATAGTCTTTCATGTTTAATAAACTTTCTAACCACATTCTTTATATGTAAATACAATATATGTTTAACTCTTTTTAGGGTAAATCGGAATGGTTTTAAATTTTTACACAATTAATTTAATAAAACATTATAGAGTGCCTAAATTAGTGGAATAACCACAAAGAAATTTCAATTATCTCGAGAAACGGAGACAACAAAGGATTCAAACCTCTTTGACCATCATCCTACGTCAGTGAACGATGCAACTATGCATAAAACAAGATTGTCATAATTTTTGAATTTTTCCTCAAATATGTGGGTTAACCCCTACAAAAATATTGAGTTTTTCGGTAAATTCTGTATTTACCAAATGTTATAGTCTTTCATGTTTTATAAACTTTTTAACCACATTCTTTATATGTATAAATATATGTTTAACTCTTTTTAGGTTAAATTGGATTCGTTTTAAATTTTTACACAATAAATTTAATAAAACATTATAGAGTGCCTAAATTAGTGGAATAACCCCAACGAAATTTTAATTATCTCGAGAAACGGAGATAACAAAGGATCCAAACCTCTTTGACCATCATCCTACGTCAGTGAACGATGCAACTATGCATTAAAACAAGATTGTCATAATTTTAGAATTTTTCCTCAAATATGTGGGTTAACACCTACAAAAATATTGAGTTTTTCGGTAAATTTTGTATTTACCAAACGTTATAGTCTTTCATGTTTTATAAACTTTCTAACCACATTCTTTATATGTATTAATATATGTTTAACTCTTTTTAGGGTAAATCGGAATGGTTTTAAATTTTTACACAATTAATTTAATAAAACATTATAGAGTGCCTAAATTAGTGGAATAACCACAAAGAAATTTCAATTATCTCGAGAAACGGAGACAACAAAGGATTCAAACCTCTTTGACCATCATCCTACGTCAGTGAACGATGCAACTATGCATAAAACAAGATTGTCATAATTTTTGAATTTTTCCTTAAATATGTGGGTTAACCCCTACAAAAATATTGAGTATTTCGGTAAATTCTATATTTACCAAATGTTATAGTCTTTCATGTTTTATAAACTTTTTAACCACATTCTTTATATGTATTAATAAATTTTTAACTCTTTTTAGGTTAAATTGGATTCGTTTTAAATTTTTACACAATTAATTTAATAAAACATTATAGAGTGCCTAAATTAGTGGAATAACCACAACGAAATTTTAATTATCTCGAGAAACGGAGATAACAAAGGATCCAAACCTCTTTGACCATCATCCTACGTCAGTGAACGATGCAACTATGCATTAAAACAAGATTGTCATAATTTTTGAATTTTTCCTCAAATATGTGGGTTAACCCCTACAAAAATATTGAGTTTTTCGGTAAATTATGTATTTACCAAAGGTTATAGTCTTTCATGTTTTATAAACTTTCTAACCACGTTATTTATATGTATTAATATATGTTTGACTCTTTTTAGGGTAAATCGGAATGGTTTCAAAAATTTTACACAATTAATTTAATAAAACATTATAGAGTGCCTAAATTAGTGGAATAACCACAAAGAAATTTCAATTATCTCGAGAAACGGAGACAACAAAGGATCCAAACCTCTTTGACCATCATCATACGTTAGTGAACGATACAACTATGCATTAAAACAAGATTGTCATAATTTTTGAATTTTTCCTCAAATATGTGGGTTAACCCCTACAAAAATATTGAGTTTTTCAGTAAATTTTGTATTTACCAAAGGTTATAGTCTTTCATGTTTTATAAACTTTCTAACCACGTTATTTATATGTATTAATATATGTTTAACTCTTTTTAGAGTAAATCGGAATGGTTTCAAAATTTTTACACAATTAATTTAATAAAACATTATAGAGTGCCTAAATTAGTGGAATAACCACAACGAAATTTTAATTATCTCGAGAAACGGAGACAACAAAGGATCCAAACCTATTTGGCCATCATCCTACGTCAGTGAACGATGCAACTGTGCATTAAAACAAGATTGTCATATTTTTGACTTTTTCCTCAAATATGTGGGTTAACCCCTACAAAAATATTGAGTTTTTCGGTAAATTATGTATTTACCAAAGGTTATAGTCTTTCATGTTTTATAAACTTTCTAACCACGTTATTTATATGTATTAATATATGTTTGACTCTTTATAGGGTAAATTGGAATGGTTTCAAAAATTTTACACAATTAATTTAATAAAACATTATAGAGTGCCTAAATTAGTGGAATAACTACAAAGAAATTTCAATTATCTCGAGAAACGGAGACAACAAAGGATCCAAACCTCTTTGACCATCATCCTACGTCAGTGAACGATACAACTATGCATTAAAACAAGATTGTCATAATTTTTGAATTTTTCCTCAAATATGTGGGTTAACCCCTACAAAACTATTGAGTTTTTCGGTAAATTTTGTATTTACCAAAGGTTATAGTCTTTCATGTTTTATAAACTTTCTAACCACGTTGTTTATATGTATTAATATATGTTTAACTCTTTTTAGAGTAAATCGGAATGGTTTCAAAAATTTTACACAATTAATTTAATAAAACATTATAGAGTGCCTAAATTAGTGGAATAACCACAACGAAATTTTAATTATCTCGAGAAACGGAGACAACAAAGGATCCAAACCTATTTGGCCATCATCCTACGTCAGTGAACGATGCAACTATGCATTAAAACAAGATTGTCATATTTTTGACTTTTTCCTCAAATATGTGGGTTAACCCTAAAAAAAATATTGAGTTTTTCGGTAAATTATGTATTTACCAAACGTTATAGTCTTTCATGTTTTATAAACTTTCTAACCACATTATTTTATGTATTAATATATGTTTAACTCTTTTTAGGGTAAATCGGAATGGTTTTAAATTTTTACACAATTAATTTAATAAAACATTATAGAGTGCCTAAATTAGTAAAATAACCACAAAGAAATTTCAATTATCTCGAGAAACGGAGACAACAAAGGATCCAAACCTCTTTGACCATCATCCTACGTCAGTGAACGATGCAACTATGCATTAAAACAAGATTGTCATAATTTTTGAATTTTTTCTCAAATATGTGGGTTAACCCCTACAAAAATATTGAGTTTTTCAGTAAATTTTGTATTTACCAAAGGTTATAGTCTTTCATGTTTTATAAACTTTCTAACCACGTTATTTATATGTATTAATATATGTTTAACTCTTTTTAGGGTAAATCGGAATGGTTTCAAATTTTTTACACAATTAATTTAATAAAACATTATATAGTGCCTAAATTAGTGGAATAACCTCAACGAAATTTCAATTATCTCGAGAAACGGAGACAACAAAGGATCCAAACCTCTTTGCCCATCATCCTACGTCAGTGAACGATGCAACTATGCATTAAAACAAGATTGTCATGATCTTTGAATTTTCCCTCAAATATGTGGGTTAACCCCTACAAAAATATTGAGTTTTTCGATAAATTTTGTATTTACCAAAGGTTGTAGTCTTTCATGTTTTATAAACTTTCTAACCGCGTTATTTATATGTATTAATATATGTTTAACTCTTTTTAGGGTAAATCAGAATGGTTTCAAAAATTTTACACAATTAATTTAATAGAACATTATAGAGTGCCTAAATTAGTGGAATAACCACAACGAAATTTTAATTATCTCGAGAAACGGAGACAACAAAGAATCCAAACCTCTTTGGCCATCATCCTACGTCAGTGAACGATGCAACTATGCATTAAAACAAGATTGTCATAATTTTTGAATTTTTCCTCAAATATGTGGGTTAACCCCTACAAAAATATTGAGTTTTTCGGTAAATTCTGTATTTACCAAAGGTTATAGTCTTTCATGTTTTATAAACTTTCTAAAAACATTCTTTATATGTATTAATATATATTTAACTCTTTTTAGGGTAAATCGGAATGGTTTCAAAAAATTTACACAATTAATTTAATAAAACATTATAGAGTGCCTAAATTAGTGGAATAACCACAACCAAATTTCTATTATCTCGAGAAACGGAGACAACAAAGGATCCAAACCTCTTTGCCCATCATCCTACGTCAGTGAACGATGCAACTATGCATTAAAACAAGATTGTCATAATCTTTGAATTTTCTCTCAAATATGTGGGTTAACCCCTACAAAAATATTGAGTTTTTCGGTAAATTTTGTATTTACCAAAGGTTGTAGTCTTTCATGTTTTATAAACTTTCTAACCACGTTATTTATATGTATTAATATATGTTTAACTATTTTTAGGGTAAATCAGAATGGGTTTAAAAATTTTACACAATTAATTTAATAGAACATTATAGAGTGCCTAAATTAGTGGAATAACCACAACGAAATTTTAATTATCTCGAGAAACGGAGACAACAAAGGATCCAAACCTCTTTGGCCATCATCCTACGTCAATGAACGATGCAACTATGCATTAAAACAAGATTGTCATAATTTTTGAATTTTTCCTCAAATATGTCGGTTAACCCCTACAAAAATATTGAGTTTCTTTGTAAATTCTGTATATACCAAAGGTTATAGTCTTTCATGTTTTATAAACTTTCTAACCACATTCTTTATATGTATTAATATATGTTTAACTCTTTTTAGGGTAAATCGGAATGGTTTTAAATTTTTACACAATTAATTTAATAAAACATTATAGAGTGCCTAATTTAGTGGAATAACCACAACGAAATTTTAATTATCTCGAGAAACGGAGATAACAAAGGATCCAAACCTCTTTGACCATCATCCTACGTCAGTGAACGATGCAACTATGCATTAAACAAGATTGTCATAATTTTAGATTTTTTCCTCAAATATGTGGGTTAACCCCTACAAAAATATTGAGTTTTTTGGTAAATTATGTATTTACCAAACGTTATAGTCTTTCATGTTTTATAAACTTTCTAACCACATTATTTTATGTATTAATATATGTTTAACTTTTTTTAGGGTAAATCGGAATGGTTTTAAAATTTTACACAATTAATTTAATAAAACATTATAGAGTGCCTAAATTAGTGGAATAACCACAAAGAAATTTCAATTATCTCGAGAAACGGAGACAACAAAGGATTCAAACCTCTTTGACCATCATCCTACGTCAGTGAACGATGCAACTATGCATAAAACAAGATTGTCATAATTTTTGAATTTTTCCTCAAATATGTGGGTTAACCCCTACAAAAATATTGAGTTTTTCGGTAAATTCTGTATTTACCAAATATTATAGTCTTTCATGTTTTATAAACTTTTTAACCACATTCTTTATATGTATTAATATATGTTTAACTCTTTTTAGGTTAAATTGGATTCGTTTTAAATTTTTACACAATTAATTTAATAAAACATTATAGAGTGCCTAAATTAGTGGAATAACCACAACGAAATTTTAATTATCTCGAGAAACAGAGATAACAAAGGATCCAAACCTCTTTTACCATCATCCTACGTCAGTGAACTATACAACTATGCATTAAAACAAGCTTGTCATAATTTTGAATTTTTTCTCAAATATGTGGGTTAACCCCTACAAAAATATTGAGTTTTTCTTTAAATTTTGTATTTACCAAAGGTTATAGTCTTTCATGTTTTATAAACTTTCTAACCACGTTATTTATATGTATTAATATATGTTTAACTCTTTTTAGAGTAAATCGGAATGGTTTCAAAACTTTTACACAATTAATTTAATAAAACATTATAGAGTGCCTAAATTAGTGGAATAACCACAACGAAATTTTAATTATCTCGAGAAACGGAGACAACAAAGGATCCAAACCTATTTGGCCATCATCCTACGTCAGTGAACGATGCAACTATGCATTAAACCAAGATGGTCATATTTTTGACTTTTTCCTCAAATATGTGGGTTAACCCCTAAAAAAATATTGAGTTTTTCGGTAAATTCTGTATTTACCAATCGTTATAGTCTTTCATGTTTTATAAACTTTCTAACCACATTATTTTTATGTATTAATATATGTTTAACTCTTTTTAGGGTAAATCAGAATGGTTTTAAATTTTTACACAATTAATTTAATAAAACATTACAGAGTGCCTAAATTAGTAGAATAACCACAAAGAAATTTTAATTATCTCGAGAAACGGAGACAACAAAGGATCCAAACCTCTTTGACCATCATCCTACGTCAGTGAACGATGCAACTATGCATTAAAAAAAGATTGTCATAATTTTTGAATTTTTCCTCAAATATGTGGGTTAACCCCTACAAAAATATTGAGTTTTTCAGTAAATTTTGTATTTACCAAAGGTTATAGTCTTTCATGTTTTATAAACTTTCTAACCACGTTATTTATATGTATTAATATATGTTTAACTCTTTTTAGGGTAAATCAGAATGGTTTCAAAAAATTTACACAATTAATTTAATAAAACATTATAGAGTGCCTAAATTAGTGGAATAACCACAACGAAATTTCAATTATCTCGAGAAACGGAGACAACAAAGGATCCAAACCTCTTTGCCCATCATCCTACGTCAGTGAACGATGCAACTATGCATTAAAACAAAATTGTCATAATCTTTGAATTTTCCCTCAAATATGTGGGTTAACCCCTACAAAAATATTGAGTTTTTCGGTAAATTTTGTATTTACCAAAGGTTGTAGTCTTTCATGTTTTATAAACTTTCTAACCACGTTATTTATATGTATTAATATATGTTTAACTCTTTTTAGGGTAAATAAGAATGGTTTCAAAATTTTTACACAATTAATTTAATAGAACATTATAGAGTGCCTAAATTAGTGGAATAACCACAAAGAAATTTCAATTATCTCGAGAAACGGAGACAACAAAGAATCCAAACCTCTTTGACAATAATCCTACATAAGTGAACGATGCAACTATGCATTAAAACAAGATTGTCATAGTTTTGGAATTTTTCCTCAAATATGTGGGTTAACCACCACGAAAATATTGAGTTTTTCGGTAAATTTTGTATTTACCAAAGGTTATAGTCTTTCATGTTTTATAAAATTTCTAACCACATTATTTATATAAATTAATATATGGTTAACTCTTTTTAGGGTAAATCAGAATGGTTTCAAAAAATTTAAACAATTAATTTAATAAAACATTATAGAGTGCATAAATTTGTGGAATAACCACAACGAAATTTCAATTATCTCGAGAAACGGAGACAACAAAGGATCCAAACCTCTTTGACCATCATCCTACGTCAGTGAACGATGCAACTATGCATTAAAACAAGTTTGTCATAATTTTTGAATTTTTCCTCAAATATGTGGGTTAACAACCCCTACAAAAATATTGAGTTTTTCGGTAAATTTTGTATTTACCAAAGGTTATAGTCTTTCATGTTTATAAAATTTCTAACCACATTCTTTATATGTATTAATATATGTTTAACTATTTTTAGGATAAATTGGATTCGTTTTAAATTTTTACACAATTAATTTAATAAAACATTATAAAGTGCCTAAATTAGTGGAATAACCACAAAGAAATTTTAATTATCTTGAGAAACGGAGACAAGAAAGGATCCAAACCTCTTTGACCATCATCCTACGTCAGTGAACGATGAAACTATTCATTAAAACAAGATTGACATAATTTCTGATTTTTTCCTAAAATATGTGGGTTAACCCCTACGAAAATATTGAGTTTTTCGTTAAATTTTGTATTTACTAAAGGTTATAGTCTTTCATGTTTTATAAATTTTCTAACCACATTCTTTATATGTATTAATATATGTTTAACTCTTTTTAGGGTAAATCAGAATGGTTTCAAAATTTTTACACAATTAATTTAATAAAACATTATAGAGTGCCTAAATTAGTGGAATAACCACAAAGAAATTTACATTATCTCAAGAAACGGAGACAACAAAGGATCCAAACCTCTTTGACCATCATCCTACGTCAGTGAACGATGCAACTATGAATTAAAACAAGATTGTCATAATTTTTGAATTTTTCCGAAAATATGTGGGTTAACTAACCCCTACCAAAATATTGAGTTTTTCGGTAAATTTCGTATTTACCAAAGGTTACAGTCTTTCGTGTTTTATAAACTTTCTAACCACATTCTTTATATGTTTTAATATATGTTTAACTCTTTTTAGGGTAAATCGGAATGGTTTTAAATTTTTACACAATTAATTTAATAAAACATTATAGAGTGCCTAAATTAGTGGAATAACCACAAAGAAATTTCAATTATCTTGAGAAACAGAGACAACAAAGGATCCAAACCTCTTTGACCATCATCCTACGTCAGTGAACGATGCAACTATGCATTAAAACAAGATTGTCATATTTTTTGTTTTTTCCTCAAATATGTGGGTTAACCCCTACAAAAATATTGAGTTTTCGGTAAATTTTGTATTTACCAAAGGTTATAGTCTTTCATGTTTTATAAACTTTCTAACCACATTCTTTATATGTATTAATATATGTTTAACTCTTTTAGGGTAAATCGGAATGGTTTTAAATTTTTACACAATTAATTTAATAAAACATTATAGAGTGCCTAAATTAGTGGAATAACCACAAATAAATTTCAACTATCTCGAGAAACAGAGACAACAAAGGATCCAAACCTCTTTGACCATTATCCTACGTCAGTGAACGATGCAACTATGCATTAAAACAAGATTGTCATGATTTTTGATTTTTTCCTAAAATATGTGGGTTAACCCGTACAAAAATATTAAGTTTTTCGGTAAATTTTGTATTTACCAAAGGTTATAGTCTTTCATGTTTTATAAACTTTCTAACCATGTTATTTATATGTATTAATATATGTTTAACTATTTTTAGGGTAAATCGGAATGGTTTCAAAATTTTTACACAATTAATTTAATAAAACATTATAGAGTGCTTATATTAGTGGAATAACCACAAAGAAATTTCAATTATCTCAAGAAACGGAGACAACAAAGGATCCAAACCTCTTTGACCATCATCCTACGTCAGTGAACAATGCAACTATGCATTAAAACAAGATTTTCATAATTTTTGAATTTTTCCTCAAATATGTGGGTTAACCCGTACAAAAATATTGAGTTTTTCGGTAAATTCTGTATTTACCAAAGGTTATAGTCTTTCATGTTTAATAAACTTTCTAACCACATTCTTTATATGTATTAATATATGTTTAACTCTTTTTAGGGTAAATCAGA
>MU107235.1:29017-44234 GCA_012274485.2 Sinapis alba | reverse complement strand
CAAACCTCTTTGACCATCATCCTACGTCAGTGAACGATGCAACTATGCATTAAAACAAGATTGTCATAATTTTTGATTTTTTCCTCAAATATGTGGGTTAACCCCTACAAAAATATTGAGTTTTTCGGTAAATTTTGTATTTACCAAAGGTTATAGTCTTTCATGTTTTATAAACTTTCTAACCATGTTATTTATATATTAATATATGTTTAACTCTTTTTAGGGTAAATCGGAATGGTTTCAAAAATTTTACACAATTAATTTAATAAAACATTATAGAGTGCCTAAAATAGTGGAATAACCACAAAGAAATTTCAATTATCTCGAGAAACGGAGACAACAAAGAATCCAAACCTCTTTGACCATCATCATACGTCAGTGAACGATGCAACTATGCATTAAAACAAGATTTTCATAATTTTTGAATTTTTCCTCAAATATGTGGGTTAACCCGTACAAAAATATTGAGTTTTTCGGTAAATTCTGTATTTACCAAATGTTATAGTCTTTCATGTTTAATAAACTTTCTAACCACATTCTTTATATGTATTATTATATGTTTAACTCTTTTTAGGGTAAATCAGAATGGTTTCAAAAATTTTACATAATTAATTTAATAAAACATTATAGAGTGCCTAAATTAGTGGAATAACCACAAAGAAATTTCAATTATCTCGAAAAACGGAGACAACAAAGGATCCAAACCTCTTTGACCATCATCCTACGTCAGTGAACAATGCAACTATGGATTAAAACAAGATTTTCATAATTTTTGAATTTTTCCTCAAATATGTGGGTTAACCCGTACAAAAATATTGAATTTTTCGGTAAATTCTGGATTTACCAAAGGTTATAGTCTTTCATGTTTAATAAACTATCTAACCACATTCTTTATATGTATTAATATATGTTGAACTCTTTATAGGGTAAATCAGAATGGTTTCAAAAAATTTCCACAATTAATTTAATAAAACATTATAGAGTGCCTAAATTAGTGGAATAACCACAAAGAAATTTCAATTATCTCGAGAAACGGAGACAACAAAGGATCCAAACCTCTTTGACCATCATCCTACGTCAGTGAACGATTCAACTATGCATTAAAACAAGATTGTCATAATTTTTGATTTTTTCCTCAAATATGTGGGTTAACCCCTACCAAAATATTGAGTTTTTCGGTAAATTTTGTATTTACCAAAGGTTATAGTCTTTCATGTTTTATAAAATTTCTAACCACATTCTTTATATGTATTAATATATGTTTAACTATTTTTAAGGTAAATTGTATTCGTTTTAAATTTTTACACAATTAATTTAATAAAACAATATAGAGTGCCTAAATTAGTGGAATAACCACAAAGAAATTTCAATTATCTTGAGAAACGGAGACAACAAAGGATCCAAACCTCTTTGACCATCATCCTACGTCAGTGAACGATGCAACTATTCATTAAAACAAGATTGTCATAATTTTTGATTTTTCCTAAAATATGTGGGTTAACCCGTACAAAAATATTGAGTTTTTCGGTAAATTTTATATTTACCAAAGGTTATAGTCTTTCATGTTTTATTAACTTTCTAACCATGTTATTTATATGTATTAATATATGTTTAACTCTTATTAGGGTAATTCAGAATGGTTTCAAAATTTTTACACAATTAATTTAATAAAACATTATAGAGTGCCTAAATTAGTGGAATAACCACAAAGAAATTTCAATTATCTCGAGAAACAGAGACAACAAAGGATCTAAATCTCTTTGACCATCATCCTACGTCAGTGAACGATGCAACTATGCATTAAAACAAGATTGTCATGATTTTTGATTTTTTCCTAAAATATGTGGGTTAACCCCTACAAAAATATTGAGTTTTTCGATAAATTCTGTATTTACCAAAGGTTATAGTCTTTCATGTTTTATAAACTTTCTAACCACATTCTTTATATGTATTAATATATGTTTAACTCTTTTTAGGGTAAATCGGAATGGTTTTAAAATTTTACACAATTAATTTAATAAAACATTATAGAGTGCCTAAATTAGTGGAATAACCACAAAGAAATTTCAATTATCTCGAGAAACGGAGACAACAAAGGATCCAAACCTCTTTGACCATCATCCTACGTCAGTGAACGATGCAACTATGCATTAAAACAAGATTTTCATAATTTTTGAATTTTTCCTCAAATATATGGGTTAACCCGTACAAAAATATTGAGTTTTTCGGTAAATTCTGTATTTACCAAAGGTTATAGTCTTTCATGTTTAATAAACTTTCTAACCACATTCTTTATATGTATTAATATATGTTTAACTCTTTTTAGGGTAAATCAGAATGGTTTCAAAAATTTTACACAATTAATTTAATAAAACATTATAGAGTGCCTAAATTGGTGGAATAACCACAAAGAAATTTCAATTATCTCGAGAAACGGAGACAACAAAGGATCCAAACCTCTTTGACCATCATCCTACGTCAGTGAACGATTCAACTATGCATTAAAAAAAGATTGTCATAATTTTTGATTTTTTCCTCAAATATGTGGGTTAACCCCTACAAAAATATTGAGTTTTTCGGTAAATTCTGTATTTACCAAAGGTTATAGTCTTTCATGTTTTATAAACTTTCTAACTGTTGGGGATAGATTACATCTACCCACATAGGCCCATTAAAGTGTGAACTCAGCCCATTCTGACGACAAAGTCGGCCCATGAAGACAAAACAGGCCGACTTTGACGTGAGGAAGGTGTATAAATAGAGGAAGATGGGGAAGAGAATGAGGACGGGAAAAAACCGGAGGAACAAACTAGAATTAGGGTTCTTGTTACTGATTCCTTATAAAAACCTTATTCTTGTGATCAAGTCAATCTTTCATCAATAAAACTCTTCTATTTCGCCTTCCTAATCCTTTCTTCGAGAAATCCACAATCGAAATCGATACCTAACCTAGGGTTACCGATTTCGGATTCAATAATTGGCGCCGTCTGTGGGGAGATATCGAAGAACAAGGATCAAGAACATTGATCAGAACGATGACAGGATCACCAACAAACCAAGTAGGTCAACAGCCCGTCGACCTGAACGCCGTCTTGGCTTCTCTCGCCGCCGTCGTTCAAAGACTCGATCAACAAGATGCCGTTAACAAGGCAACTCAAGAACGTCTCGATACAATCGCTGCCGCTTGTTTACCATCGACGCAAGCAGACGACCAAGATCCGGATACCGCTCGAAGACGTTTATTCCAGACGACGATGCGAAACCAGGCAGTCGATCAAGCGACTAACGAAGAACTCCTGCGTCTTCAAGGAACGATTAAAGACATGTCGTCAAAAATCCACCAAGCCACGAGTTTCGCCCCCGAAATCAATCGAGTCCTGGAAGCAACTCAAAAAACTCCTTTCACAAAAAGATAACCGACATCCGCGTACGACATCAGGACAAACTCCGAGTACCTTCCTTCCGTGGAGATTCCGACCCCAGCGATCATATGACCAGTTTTAACATCGCTATGGGACGCGCCTACTTTTCCGCGGAAGAACGAGATGCTGGCTACTGCCAACTCTTTGTCGAAAGTTTGGCGGGGCCCGCCCTTACCTGGTTTTCCCGCCTAACCGCGGATTCGATCAGCACCTTTAAGGAACTATCTACCGAGTTTCTCAAACATTACTCTATGTATATTCGTCAAGGGGCATCAGCAACCGACTTATGGAAAATCTCCCAAGGACAGAAGGAATCCCTCCACGACTTCATGGAACGATTCAAGAACCTCGTCTCCAAAGTCGATGTCCCAGATAAGACGGCAGTGGAAGCCTTGCGCAATGCATTATGGATTAGGTCATATTTCCGATCAGACCTCTATACGAATAGCACGATTTCTCTAGAAGACGCACTCCACCGAGCGAATTGTTTCATTCGGATGGAGGAGGATAATGCCGCCTATACTGCAAAACAGAACGCGTTAAAGGCTCAGTTGACGCCAAAATCAACGGCGAATCACCAAGAACCTCGTCAGCATCAGCCTAACGACAAGAAAGGAAAAGTCTTCTCGGCAACCGAGGAACCTGATGCATCGCCATCCACATCGAAAACCGATCGACCATGGAACGTATGGGACAGAACCCTCGATGGGAAGTCTTTAACATATGACGAGAACAAATTCTGCACTTATCATAAGGCCAAAGGCCACGACACTAAAGAATGCAAGGAACTCGCAGAAGCCTTATTCTCGGCATTCAAAAACGGTGCCGTCACGCCTGATCCACCAAAATCAAAACAGAACCGCAAGAAAGGAAGCTGGACAAAAAACCGGCAAGCCGGTGCCAAAAAACAGGAATCTGCTCAAGCGGTGCATCCCGATGATCAAGACGCAGCCGCTCCACCTCGACATCGCGACGATACTGATACGGAGGACAAAAGACCACAAGTAGCTCGGCGGATCAACGTTATCTCTGAAACCTACTTACCTTCCTGTGCTACGGAGAAAGACTGTTCTGATCTCTGAGATCATATTCAGCATATGCGCCCTGCGGACGACCTACGGGATATCCTTCCTCAAAGAAAGAGAACGGGGCCTCCTGAGACCAAGGATAACCGAGATCTACGATTCCATCTTCAATGCAAGCGTTCTATGACCGAGTTGCGACAGCCCCCTCCACCGGATCAAAAATTAGAATCAACGAAGGGCAACGAGTGCAGCGACCTCCGAGATCACCTGATAAACCTACGTTCTGTCAAGAAATCAGCGGTTTCAGGAGACGATCTCCGGGACAAACTTTCGATTGAGACGGATATAATAATTCATGACCTACGAATGACACTCTCTGACAAGCGTCCCAGTGTCTTTCGTCGAATTAACGTAATTCGTGGTGGGTCCCCCTTGTGCAACG
Source organism: Sinapis alba (assembly GCA_012274485.2). Lineage (NCBI taxonomy): Eukaryota > Viridiplantae > Streptophyta > Magnoliopsida > Brassicales > Brassicaceae > Sinapis > Sinapis alba. The sequence goes on along the minus strand of MU107235.1, from coordinate 39,345 downwards.
ATTCCGTGAAGTCAATAAAGGAATACCAACGCAGAGCCACAATTGCACGGCGATGGCCGACAAAGTATGAAGGGGAAACTTCCGTAACCTTCTCAGAAGGAGATCTCGTCGATATAGACCAGCCACATAACGATCCACTGCTAGTCGAGTTGCAAATCGGTACATGCGAAGTCACGCGTATACTCATCGATACTGGAAGTTCGGTCGATTTGATATTTCGACAGACCTTGGAGAAAATGTTGATAGATCTGAATGATATCAAGCCATCATCGAGAGCACTTACTGGTTTCAACGGCTCATCGACCTCCTTATTGGGGACCATCTGCCTTAACGTCTTTGTCGGGGGAGTAAATAAACTCGTTAAGTTCTCCGTCATCGATACCAAAACGCAATATAACGCGATCCTAGGCACCCCATGGCTTCACATGATGAAAGCAATCCTGTCAACATACCACCAGTGCATTAAATTTCCCACCAAGGAAGGCACCGTCTTCACTTTAAAAGGGAACCAACGCCTTGCACGAAGCATGTTGATCTCCGATCTCAAAAGCCAACAGGTCGCTTTTATCGTCGAGCCTGATAAAAAGCCGCCGCCACAAAAAGAGGAGACAGTCCAAGTCGGCATCGATCCTGACTACCCCGAGAGAACCGTGGGAATCGGCTCCGACCTAAGTGACGCCTTATCATCCGAATTGACCACCTTCCTTCGGGCAAACAAATCGACGTTTGCCTGGATGACAGCCGACATGCCTGGTATCGACCCAGCTGTTACGTCACATCGACTCAACGTTGACCCAACATACAAACCCATCAAGCAAAAGCGTCGAAATCTCGGTCCTGAAAGAGCTAAGGCCGTCAACGACGAAGTCGATAGACTCTTAGGGGGGGGGTCCATTGCCGAGGTCAAATACCCAGATTGGCTCGCGAACCCGGTCGTCGTCAAAAAGAAGAATGGGAAATGGAGAGTGTGCATCGATTTCACCGATCTAAACAAGGCATGCCCCAAAGACAGCTTCCCTTTACCCCATATAGATCAAATGGTGGAATCCACGGCCGGAAACGAGCTCCTATCATTCATGGACACCTTCTCAGGCTACAATCAGATTATGATGCATCCGGATGACCGTGAAAAGACATCATTCATCACAGATCGGGGGACATACTGTTACCGAGTCATGCCATTTGGGCTTAAGAACGCAGGAGCTACTTATCAACGACTCGTCAACAAAATGTTCGCTGACAAGCTAGGAGTCACCATGGAAGTCTACATTGACGACATGCTAGTCAAATCGCTCGTCGCCAAGGATCACGTTCGACATCTATCTGAGTGTTTCGATACATCAAACAAGTATGGGATGAAACTGAACCCGGCAAAATGCACCTTTGGAGTTACTTAAGGAGAATTTCTCGGTTACATCGTCACTAAACGAGGAATTGAAGCCAATCCGAAGCAAATTTCCGCGGTTTTAGACTTACCCAATCCCAAAACATCGCGGGAAATTCAACGTCTGACCGGTCGAGTTGCGGCGCTCAATCGTTTCATCTCATGATCCACCGACAAGTGTCTCCCTTTCTACGAGCTGCTGCGAAGAAATAAAAAGTTCCTTTGGGATGAAGTATGCGAACAAGCCTTCTCGGCGTTGAAGCAATACTTGACTACTCCTCCAGTATTGACAAAACCAGACGCAGGCGACACTTTGTATCTCTACATCGCAGTTTCTCTTGCAGCAGTAAGTAGCATTCTAATAAAGGAAGACCGAGGAGAACAGCGTCCCGTTTTCTACACCAGTAAACGTCTTACTGACGCAGAGACAAGATATCCCACCCTGGAAAAAATGGCTCTCGCCGTAGTAACATCGGCACGAAAACTTCGACCTTATTTCCAATCCCATTCCGTCGTCGTTCTCACCGACCTGCCACTCCGAACCATACTTCAGAATGCTAACCAATCAGGGAGACTTTCCAAGTGGGCCATCGAACTCAGCGAATACGACATCTCGTATAAAAGCAGGCCTGCGATTAAGGCTCAAGTTTTGGCCGACTTCATCGTAGAAATCTCCCCCGACCAAGAGGCTGATCTCGATATTCCAGTAAAGAATTGGATCCTGCATGTCGACGGAGCATCGTCCAACAAAGGATCGGGAATAGGCGTTCATCTCCAGTCACCTACCGGAGAACTCATCGAACAATCATTTCGGCTCGGATTTGCAGCATCAAATAATGAAGCCGAATACGAAGCATTGATCGCAGGTCTCCGTTTAGCCAAAGTAGTAGGGGCCAAGCGAGTACAAGCTTTCTGCGATTCTCAGCTCGTCACCAGTCAATACATCGGCGATTACGAGGCCAAAAATGAAAGGATGGATGCATATCTCAGCGTCGTCAAGAAGTTAACAACCGAGTTCGATCATTTTGAACTCGTGAAGGTTCCCCGAAAAGACAATTGCTTTGCTGATGCGTTAGCCGCACTAGGAAGCAATCAGAGGGATTAGATCAAACGCACAATCCCCGTTCATACAGTTGAAAAACCGAGCATTTCGTTATCACTTGGCAGGGATGTCCACGGCATTTCATGCGCTACCACCGAGATCGCCGAATCGACTACTCAAGAAACTGATTGGCGGACCCCCTTCCTCGACTATCTGGATAAGGGGGTACTACCTAAGGATAAGTGGGAGTCCCGTCGACTTAAAGCCAAAAGCGCCAACTACGTCTCTATCGACGGCAAGTTACACCGGTGGACTGCAAACAAGGTCCTGCTTACCTGCGTCGGAAAGGAAGAAGCATAACTCGTTATGATCGAAACCCATGAAGGAGAAGGCGGAAATCATAGTGGAGGCAGGGCCCTCGCTCTTAAACTTAAAACTCTGGGGACTTATTGGCCCACCATGGTCGCAGATTGCGAGGAATATGCGTCACGTTGCGACAAATGCCAGCGCCACGCACCTAACATTCATTCACCAACCGAGTTGCTGAAAACTTCCGTGTCTCCATATCCGTTCATGAGATGGGCAATGGATATAGTCGGACCCTTGCCGAGTTCCAAACAAAGGCGTTTTCTACTCGTTTTAACCGATTACTTCACGAAGTGGGTCGAAGCAAAAGCCTACGTCCAAATCACGGAGAGCAAGGTTCAGAGTTTCGTTTGGAAGTACATCATCTGCCGTCATGGACTTCCTTACGAAATAGTAACCGATAATGGATCTCAATTCACGTTGAACAAATTTCGGGAATTCTGCGATAAATGGAGAATTCGGCTAAGTTTTTCTACCCCGCGATACCCACAAGGAAACGGTCAGGCTGAAGCTACCAATAAAACCATCATCGACGGGATCAAGAAAAGAATGGACCTGAAGAAGGGACACTGGGCTGAAGAGTTGGATGGAGTATTATGGTCTCACCGAACCACACCTCGGAGCGCAACAGCGAAGACACCATTCTCACTCGCCTATGGAGTCGAGGCAATGGCTCCTGCCGAGGTCAACGTTACTAGCCTCCGGAGGTTGAAGATGCCCCAGAACGAAAACTTGAATCGCGAAATGATGATCAACGCTCTGGACCAACTCGAAGAAAGACGGGATCAGGCTTTGCTGCGAATTCAGAATTACCAACATCTCGCTGAGTCCTATTACAACAAAAAGGTGAGATCGAGGCCATTGCAACTCGGAGATTGGGTCCTTCGAAAAGTCTTTGAAAATACCAAGGAATGGAGGGCAGGCAAACTCGGCACGAACTGGGAAGGTCCCTATAAGATCACGCACGTGGTCAAACCAGGAGTTTACCGCCTTGAAACGTCCTCTGGAGAACAGATCCCACGATCTTGGAACTCGATCAACCTAAAACGCTATCTCGGTACTTAGGTGGTAAAAAGGAACTATGTGTGACTTGATCCCGTTTTCGGGTACGTAGGCAGCTCATAACCGAGTTCAGTCATAAATAAAAAAAAATGTAAAAAGGAACTACGTGTGACTTGATCCCGTTTTCGGGTACGTAGGCAGCTCGTAACCGAGTTCAGTCACAAATAAAAATAATAATAATATATATATATATATATGCACTTAAACGTGTTCAAATTCAAGCGATGAAACCACTTCAAACTCCAACAAGAGGCTGAAAGTCGGTACTAAACCACAGTAGGCGAACGCGTCGAATGGCTTTGGTTAAAAAAAAAAAAAAAAAAAAAATTCGCCGAATGATGAACGCGACATCACAGTAGGCTTAAAGAGAAAAAACTTAGTCGAACTTAAAGTTAAGTTGGATAGGTTTCTTTCCTAGTTGTACGAATAAACAATGTCGGCATATTTGACGAAGTAGAGTCCTATTTGTTATTCTACAAACAAAACGGCTTAACAGTATTAACATACGTTTCAAGTCTAACAATCAAACGATAAGCGAAGTCGGTTGACTAACAAAAGAAATGGAGATCTTAAAGATATAACATTAAAAGCAGTTCAAAAATACAAAAGGCTAAGCACGGCCAGAGTCTTTACAAAAGAAAAATACAACAAAATTAAGAACGAAGATTTTGGATGTCCTCGGGAGAGAAGACTGCCATGTTCGAGCCGTGTTCATCGAGGTCGACAGGAAGAAGATCGATCTCGGTGGCATCCACGACCTCCATTTTCTGAAGCTCCTCTAGAAAATGGGCCTCGTCGGTCCTTGCTTTTTCAAGAACCTCTTCCGTCGATAGGCCTTGCAGTTGGATTTTCTCCAGGCCTTCCCGAGTCCCTTTGTCCTGCGAGTAGAGGGCGAGCTTCGCCTGGATCTCACTCTGTTCACCCAGAAACTGGCCCACCTTCTCGTACGTCGGCACAACCCTTTGCCGCAGTATGGACTCAACTCGAAGCCTCTCCTTTCTGACCTCGTGCTCCCTTGACTCCCTGAGTCTTCTAGTCGTCGCTTCGAAGTTGACTTGCATCTCCGATTTCTCCTTTTCTAGGACAGAACATCGGGAAGCAAGGAGCTCCTTCTCAGCTTTTAGCGCCGCCAGCTCTTCAGAAAGGAGTTCATTGCGAGCCTTTTCGAGATCGGCTCTCTCTACAGCTTCCTTCTTCTCGGTTGTCAGCCCCTCGACCTTATACGCCAACTCGGCGATCTCCCTTCTCTTCTTCTTCAGGGCCCTAGTCTTCGCCTCCAACGATGTCTCCTGAGCTTTCAGCTTCGTCTCGTAATCTCGCACCATGAGATTAGCGTTGCCGAAAAACTAACAAAGAAAAATATCGGTAGGGTTAGAAGATGTAAGGAAGTTTGTATCTTAAGTTTTAAAGAAAAAACTTACGATGGCACCAGCTCTAGCCATCTCTCGATAGCGGCTCTCTTGATGAAGGTGGTCCAATTCGGGCATCCCACGCTTCTTAAGTTTGATTTGACGAAGCATACGCGCTGGGGCTTCATGGTCTTCGATGAAGGGAACATCTATCGACCGGTAGTTGAAGTTGATGGCGTGGGGGTACTCAACTTCTTCTCCCCCTGGGATCGCTGGAAGGGGATCACGGCTTTGCTCCCCCTGCGGACCCTCAGCGGAGGGGGCCGATTCTGCTCGAGCCTCTTCTATCGATGTCGCGATAGGCCTTGGGGTTCCTGCTTCACCGACAGGAACAATCGGCTGTTCCCTGGGAAGGGAAGTCTCCCTCTCCCTCTCCCCAACAGTAGGGTTGTCGTCAGGAAGCACCGGTGAGGATCGATCTGATCTTGGCCGTTGAGAGGCATCTCGCATGCCTGAGTCCCGCTTCCGTTTGGCGGGTCTAGTCGCATCGGAAGACCCTCCTCTTGTATGCTCCGGTGTTCCAATCGAGTCAGCATAGGACGGAAGAGCGGAAAGATTAATTTTACCCATCCTGCGATTTTGGCTTTGTGACTGAACCTCGGTTTGTACGTCGGCTGTTCAGAAATCAAACTATTAGAATCGAAATTTTGAGATCTTACATATCGGCAAGAATGGTTCGAGTATTGCATTACCTTTGCTGATTCTCTTCAAGGCAGACTGGACACGAGCTTCACTGATATCCGGCCAGTGCTGATGACTCAATGTTCTGATAGCCTCGACTTCTTCGAGGAAGGACTCTATACCGCCTTGGGACAACTTCGAGAGACGATCTGCAACAAAGAGGAAACAGATGAAGAAAGATCAGTAGAAGTGCAATAATAAGAAGGACAAAGTCGTACCAATGTTAGCATTGAAGTATCCGTTTAAAACTATCGAGGGGTCTTCGAAGGAGGCCTCGTTGATCTTGATGTAGAAGTACCGATGATTCCAGAAGTTGACCTTGGATGGCTTCCCGGTAATCACATTATACTTGGGGACCATCTTCCCGTAAAAGAATCCCGTCCTGCCCGTAATGCTTGGCGTTGTGAGTTCTTCGAAAAGACGAACCGACATCGTTATCCCCAGCTCAGCAGCCAGAACCGTAAGGGTGACCATGATTCTGATCCCATTAGCAGTGTATTGGCCAAGAGCAATCTTCCGCCGATGACAATACGTTGTTAGAAACTCGGGTAACGGCCACCAGAGCGAGCAGCTCGTGAACCATGATTCGTACACAGTGGCATAACCTGCTGGAGGAGTCCATGGTCGCTGATGTTCGGCCGGGATAAGAAAGGAGAACCCAGGAGGAGGGTTCGTTTGGAAGATTAGTCTCCGAACGCTCTTAAACGTTGACCTGGTTGGAAGATGATTCACCCAATTCTGTTTCTTTTTCACGCTAAGGGTTCGCTCCTGCTCTGAATCGATCTCTTCGTTGAACTCGAAGTCGGTCCCCGTCCACCGCATAGGTAGGAAGTCGGCCATAGCAAAGTCTCGCTTCTCGGAAAAATTCTTATCTTTACCCGATGATTCAATATCTACGAGAGGGGAGGTCGGCCGATCTGAAGAGGCTTCAACATCTTGCTCCGCACCATCCACAGGAGCGTGACCAGTAGCTTCTCGGTCTTCTAGTTGAATGCTGTACCTGACGAGATCACGTGCGGCATCGTCGAGTGAAGCCAGGTCGTCGCTGGTCGGCCTCATATTATCCATTCCCCCGAGCACTAAGGTCCTTCGTCGTAGCAGCGGCGAGCCGGAGCTTTCTGAATCGGAGCCTGTAGCAGCCGCTTTTCCTTTCAGAGAGCACCGGCGGAGAGGGGAAGACATTTTGACCGGAGAAATATGGAAAAACTAGAGAGAGAAAGAAGAGAGAAGGCAGAGAGAGTTACCTTTCAAATGAATGAGCAGCGGAAGTGAGCAAAAGTGAAGGCGATGAGGGACTTTTATAGGTATTTCGGCACGGAAGACGAGCGGTTATCATAATTAGGTCTAAAACCCTATTAACGATGACACGTGTCCCACTACTCCCGAATCTCGAAAGGCTTAATCATTATTCGGCGTTTGCGAAACCAAGAGTAATGAGGGGAAGTAAACAAAGACCGATGTCAAATTCGACTCTTCGAGTAGGGGGACATCGGCAAGAATCCAGCCATTACAAGTTTGCCAAGAATATGGACCGAGATCACCTTTATATTCACCTAGTTAACGAAATTCACCGAGTATGTCAACTCAATGAACTGGGGGGGGACTTATTGTTGGGGATAGATTACATCTACCCACATAGGCCCATTAAAGTGTGAACTCGGCCCATTCTGACGACAAAGTCGGCCCATGAAGACAAAACAGGCCGACTTCGACGAGAGGAAGGCGTATAAATAGAGGAAGATGGGGAAGAGAATGAGGACGGGAAAAAACCGGAGGAACAAGCTAGAATTAGGGTTCTTGTTACTGATTCCTTATAAAAACCTTATTCTTGTGATCAAGTCAATCTTTCATCAATAAAACTCTTCTATTTCGCCTTCCTAATCCTTTCTTCGAGAAATCCACAATCGAAATCGATACCTAACCTAGGGTTACCGATTTCGGATTCAACACTAACCATGTTATTTATATGTATTAGTATATGTTTAAATCTTTTTAGGGTAAATTGGATTCGTTTTAAATCTTTACACAATTAATTTTATAAAAAATTATAGAGTGCCTAAATTAGTTGAATAACCACAAATAAATTTCAATTATCTTGAGAAACGGAGACAACAAAGGATCCAAACCTCTTTGACCATCATCCTACATCAGTGAACGATACAACTATTCATTAAAACAAGATTGTCATAATTTTTGATTTTTTCCTAAAATATGTGGGTTAACCCGTACAAAAATATTGAGTTTTTCGGTAAATTTTATATTTACCAAAGGTTATAGTCTTTCATGTTTTATTAACTTTCTAACCATGTTATTTATATGTATTAATATATGTTTAACTCTTATTAGGGTAAATCGGAATGGTTTCAAAATTTTTACACAATTAATTTAATAAAACATTATAGAGTGCCTACAAATAACCACAAAGAAATTTCAATTATCTCGAGAAACGGAGACAACAAAGGATCCAAATCTCTTTGACCATCATCCTACGTCAGTGAACGATGCAACTATGCATTAAAACAAGATTGTCATGATTTTTGATTTTTTCCTAAAATATGTGGGTTAACCCCTACAAAAATATTGAATTTTTCGGTAAATTCTGTATTTACCAAAGGTTATAGTCTTTCATGTTTTTAAACTTTCTAACCACATTCTCTATATGTATTAACATATTTTTAACTCTTTTTAGGGTAAATCAGAATGGTTTTAAAATTTTACACAATTAATTTAATAAAACATTATAGAGTGCCTAAATTAGTGGAATAACCACAAAGAAATTTCAATTATCTCGAGAAACGGAGACAACAAAGAATCCAAACCTCTTTGACCATCATCCTACGTCAGTGAACGATGCAACTATGCATTAAAACAAGATTTTCATAATTTTTGAATTTTTCCTCAAATATGTAGGTTAACCCGTACAAAAATATTGAGTTTTTCGGTAAATTATGTATTTACCAAAGGTTATAGTCTTTCATGTTTAATAAACTTTCTAACCACATTCTTTATATGTATTAATATATGTTTAACTCTTTTTAGGGTAAATCAGAATTGTTTCAAAAATTTTACATAATTAATTTAATAAAACATTATATAGTGCCTAAATTAGTGGAATAACCACAAAGAAATTTCAATTATCTCGAGAAACGGAGACAACAAAGGATCCAAACCTCTTTGACCATCATCCTACGTCAGTGAATGATGCAACTATGGATTAAAACAAGATTTTCATAATTTTTGAATTTTCCTCAAATATGTGGGTTAACCCGTACAAAAATATTGAGTTTTTCGGTAAATTCTGTATTTACCAAAGGTTATAGTCTTTCATGTTTAATAAAATTTCTAACCACATTCTTTATATGTATTAATATATGTTTAACTCTTTTTAGGGTAAATCGGAATGGTTTCAAAAATTTTACACAATTAATTTAATAAAACATTATAGAGTGCCTAAAATAGTGGAATAACCACAAAGAAATTTCAATTATCTCGAGAAACGGAGACAACAAAGGATCCAAACCTCTTTGACCATAATCCTACGTCAGTGAACGATGCAAATATGGATTAAAACAAGATTTTCATAATTTTTGAATTTTTCCTCAAATATGTGGGTTAACCCCTACAAAAATATTGAGTTTTTCGGTAAATTTTGTATTTACCAAAGGTTATAGTCTTTCATGTTTTATAAAATTTCTAACCACATTCTTTATATTTATTAATATATGTTTAACTATTTTTAAGGTAAATTGGATTCGTTTTAAATTTTTATACAATTAATTTAATAAAACAATATAGAGTGCCTAAATTAGTGGAATAACCACAAAGAAATTTCAATTATCTTGAGAAACGGAGACAACAAAGGATCCAAACCTCTTTGACTATCATCCTACGTCAGTGAACGATGCAACTATTCATTAAAACAAGATTGTCATAATTTTTGATTTTTTCCTAAAATATGTGGGCTAACCCGTACAAAAATATTGAGTTTTTCGGTAAATTCTGTATTTACCAAAGGTTATAGTCTTTCATGTTTTATAAACTTTATAACCATGTTATTTATATGTATTAATATATGTTTAACTCTTTTTAGGGTAAATCAGAATGGTTTCAAAAATTTTACACAATTAATTTAATAAATTATTATAGAGTGCCTAAATTAGTGGAATAACCACAAAAATATTTCAATTATCTCGAGAAACGGAGACAACAAAGGATCCAAACCTCTTTGACCATCATCCTACGTCAGTGAACGATGCAACTATGCATTAAAACAAGATTGTCATGATTTTTGATTTTTTCCTAAAATATGTGGGTTAACCCCTACAAAAATATTGAATTTTTCGGTAAATTCTGTATTTACCAAAGGTTATAGTCTTTCATGTTT
>MU107234.1:0-60238 GCA_012274485.2 Sinapis alba | reverse complement strand
AGTAATAGATTAGAGAGTTATCTATAAGTTGTGTTTCCTAATGAGTTTAGGAATTTATATATGATATATAAGGAGATGCTAATCTTGTGGCATAACTTAAGTGTTTTGAGAGTGCTCTAGTTTTGAGTTAAGTTTCTAGAGCTACACATATATAAAGTGAGTCTTTATAAGTGAATTGGAGTACTTGATTTCAATATAAATCACTAAAAGAACAACCAATCCCAGTTTTTTCTTCTTGTCATTTGAATGTATATATTAGGTTAAAATGTTCAATTTCAAGCATGACAAACACAAGGCAATGGATGAACTAATAGGTGAACACATATACAAAGACAAAGACCTATTAATCAAAAAATGGCGAAGGCCAACAAGACAAAAGGAGAACAAAGCTGGCCCCTTACATTGATAGGCCTCATATAAACATTGAAAAACGAAGCCCACTAATAAAATGGGGAAAATAACTTTAAGGCTTTAATGCTGCAAAAAAAAAAAAAAAAAAAAAACTCCAATTAAGACTTGTGTGTGTAATATGTTCCCCCAAAATTCATCGTCCGCTTGAAGTGCGTTACCCTTTATTAGTAGATAGCATTCCACCTTAGCTTTTCGTCATGCTCTTCACCTCTGAAATCAAGTTTCGGTGGAACTTAAAAGTTTTGACTGATTACATTTCTCTTCACCTCACCTCACTACACTTCACACTATCTCGATAATATTCCAGAATTTTTCACATAGGCAATGATGACATAAATATAAGGAGCATTCTTTTTTTTAATTATATGCCATTGCTTAAGAAAATGTATTTTAATCTTTACTGTTTCACAGAGGAAGTGTAGAAGGTACATTTGATTCTAGAGGAAGTTACTCCATCTAGAATTGTGTCGAAGGAGATGAAGTTCTCAAAACAAATTCTGATGACTTTTAAGAACATAAACAACGTAACATTCTTAAATAACTGACCAACGAACTTGTTGATAATATAAATATAGAAAAAGCCCAGAACTTCAGAATATAAATATAGAAAAAGCCCATGAAGACTCAGGTGTAGCTATTATCTGTGAAGGGTCCTATGTTCGCGATGTCACAAGGATCGCTAATGCAATATGCTGATTAGAAAAAAATGAAAATATGAGAATGAAACAAAGCTGCAATCATTATATAACTGAGAGAAGTCTGAATAATCAAATTTTCATAACAAAAGTTATTCTCTAATGACAAAGTTTCTACAAACCTCAGTAATCATAACTACAACCACTGTTTTCATAACCAATCTAAATAGTTATCTAGCAGTAAAGAACTCTTCTTCCATATGAAACATCATCACAAGTTTGTGTTGCAACAAGTTAGAGGCAAAAGGAAGTTAAGTCATTTGTTGGAGTGAGTGCTTCTGATGATGATCATACTCATGTCAGTGTAACGCTTAGCACAATGTGTGAGACATGAATACTCACTGGAGCTGAACTTACTCCCCGGTGCGCTTGTCACGCATTTGTCCCAACACACGCTTGTCAGCTTCGCCACCGCCTCGTTCATCATCACTCTTTTCTGTTCTTCCTGTTCATTTGTTCCAACCAACCAACCATCCTCATTTCTTCCATGTGATTATTAAACCAAAAGGGTTTATAGCTTGTTCATCAGTTTTTTCCTCGTCATATCATCGAGAGTAAATAGGTGAGACTTACATTAAGGAACCGAAGCAGTTCAGGACTGTTGGCGGCGGAGGGATCCATAGTTGTCGGAAGCTCCTCTCTGTTTGAACCTAATTTACTAGGCCTGCGACTGAAAAGCCCTAATTCACAAAGAGGTCTCTATACGAAAATAAATATAGAAAAAGCCCATTGGGCTTAAAGGTCCAATTGATAACTATAGCGTGTTTATGATTGATTAGTATAAACAAACTTTAGTCAACCAAAGTGTTTCCGTAATTTCCAATCAACTAATTAAGTGGTCTATCTGCTATTCCATTTAATATCCCACTCATCACATATTATCATATACCGTAAATGAATCCATCAATTAAATAATTATGTCAAACATTCTTTAGATGTAAAAACAAAAAAAGAGTTGTATAAACTTGTCTCCCCATTCCCTCAACTCCTAAACACAGATTAAAAATTAAAATCTTATACCAAATCTTAAGAGTCCTGACTATATTGTTTTTTCCTACATGAAAACGGAATCTTTGGAGGTCAAAGGAAAAAAACACGACAGAACAAGACAGATGGAGTTGCTGGCCCGTAACTTGTGTTGAAGAAAAAAAAAACAAAGAAAAATAAGTAAAATGTGGGCAAAGAAGACTTTTCTAACAAAAAAAGTAGTTGGTTACGACTTATCATATTATTAAATTCATATTCAAAGAAAGGGCATGCAAATTGCATTATTATCATGGGGAATTTGTCAACGGAGGAGGGCTGCCGAAACAGAGAGCGCGTGGTCAGCACGAAGAAGTGGTAGATAGAAAGTTTCACCAGCTTTCTTTCTATGTCTGCGCTCTTTCTTAAAAATCAAACCAAACCAAACCAAACCCACCTATCTATCTTCTCCAATCTCCACCAACTAACCTCTCATCCACATTGAAGAAGCTTTTCTCTCTCTTTCCATTTCAAGAGGGAAACTAAATCGTTCCTCACACACGCCCCTCTCTCTCTAAGCAGTAGGTCGGCTTCCCTCTCTTATACGTAAGTTTTCTGAGTCTTTCTCTCTGTTTTTAACCCAATTTTTTTGAATTCACATTGTTCATATATATATATATATATATATGTGGTAGATCTGATTTAGGCTTTGTCGTTTATAGATTCCTCGAGCTTCTCTGTTCACTGTGCGTGGTTATAATAATTTCACAAGCTAGTAATTGCTCTTAGACTCATAGCTTTACTGGTTTTGATTATTGCTAGCTTTCTCTGTGGTAAAATGGTGGTCTCCTTTTTTATTCAGATGTGAATTTTTCTTCAATTTAACGACTTTTCTGTTCCTATATAATCTGGAAATAACGTTTTGGCATGAATGAGATGGTGTGTGTGTATGGAACCATCTGATCTGACTATTATTCTCCATATAAAAGTGCTTTACTTTGCCTACTTCCAATTATAGTTTTTTTTTGTTTTTGGTATGGTGGTGGTGTGTGTGTTTCAAAGGCATTTACGCATTTCTTATGCTTCCTTCCTTTGTTTGTTTCAGATTCTTCCTCAGAACTACAAGAATGGCTACTTGTCCTGAAGACTCGAACCAAACTCACATGGCTTCTCCTCACTTAGACATTCTCCGTTGCCCATTTTTGAGGAACATCAATGAACCCACTAACCTCTCCTTCTCTTCATCCTTGCCTTTTCCTGTGCCTGTAAGCAACCACTTAGTTGTTTTTGTTTCTTATCTTGTCTCCATCCATCAAAGGCTTTTTACTGACTGAATAACTCCTTTCAGGTGGGAGCAGGACAAGGACCAATTTTTGAGGATGGACCCAATTTTGACACTGCATTTAGGCTTTTCCATGGTCAAGATGGTGTTGTCCCTCTCTCTGACAGCCCTCGTGCTGGAGCGGAGAAGCCTGTGCTTTCCTCTCCTGCATTCCATCCACTTGCTGCTAAGGCGGCGACTATTAGTCTCTCATCCTTTGGACATGGAGGGCCTTTTGGATTTGATGCGTTTTCCGACATGTTTAAGAACCAAAAGAGAAAGTCAGACTCCTCCAAAAAGAAAGATTCTTCCTCTAAGGTAAAGGTTCTATGATGTTCTTGCTCAACCTGTTTCTTCTCAAATCTAATGTGCATTATTAGTTAACAGAACATGAGATCAAAACTCAAGAACGCCTGACACGTGCAATGTCTTTGGCTTATGAGATAAAACTCTTGAACATCGCTTACTTGTTGTTTTGCTCTTACAGGGAGGAAACCACGAATCTATGAGTGACGACTGGCTTCAAACAGGAAACTGCCCTATTGCTAAATCGTATCGAGCTGTAAGTGGTGTGGCACCGCTCGTGGCAAAGATCCTTCAACCCCCTCCCGGAATGCAATATAAGTGTCCTAAAGCAATAGTAGCAGCTCGAGCAGCCATATCAAAAACAGCTTTCGCCAAGAACCTCCGGCCACAACCCTTATCATCCAAAGTACTAGTCATCGGGATGCTGGGGATGGCACTGAACGTGCCTCTAGGGGTTTGGAGAGAGCACACTGAAAAGTTTTCTGCATCTTGGTTTATAGCTCTACATGCAGCGGTTCCTTTCATTGGAATACTGAGGAAGTCAGTGTTGATGCCTAAGATGGCGATGGTTTTTACCATAGCAGCATCTGTTATGGGACAGGTGATTGGGTCAAGAGCAGAGAGGTATAGGCTTAAGTCAGTAGCTCAGAAGAAACTCATGTTGACAGGACCAGATAAAGTAGATGGAAGGTGCGGTGACAAAGTGGTGATGAAATGGAATCCTATGTTGCTTGAAGTAGCAAGTCCTGTGTCTACAAAAGCAGCTAGTGTTGTCTGCTAAAAGATTTTGGTTTTTTCTTCAAAGAGCTCGATATATGTATAGTTGTTTCTTTTCTTGTTTTAATGATTGTATTTGTGACTTTTCAAAATGTTTGATGAAAATAAGAATAAGTGTTATTTTTTCTTATTTTATACACATTTTAAAAGAACTGAAAGAAAAATATAATTTTTATAAACTAATATTGGACGATAAGTTTAAGCTTAATTCGGGGAGGGGTTATTGGCAAATGAATTTTTGAGGAATTATAAAATTTTGAAATTTTATTGTTATTGTTGTATGGATTTCTAAAATCTTAGTAAAATCTACTGTTATTGGTTTGAAGATTTTTAAACTCTATTCAAATTTTTTTGTTAATTGGAAAAATTTGCTTATCATTAATTTTACAATTCTTTTAAATTCTACTCTTATTGGAAAGTAAATTCTCTATAATTTTACTCATGAGACTCAACTTTGAGAATACCAAATATACTCAAAGTTGGTATTCTTTATGTTATAAGATTTTAAAAATCT
Source organism: Sinapis alba (assembly GCA_012274485.2). Taxonomy (NCBI): domain Eukaryota; kingdom Viridiplantae; phylum Streptophyta; class Magnoliopsida; order Brassicales; family Brassicaceae; genus Sinapis; species Sinapis alba. Next base: position 55,251 of record MU107234.1, on the reverse strand, counting down.
TTGTAACCAAAAACACACAAATATTTCATTTCTTTTATAGTTTTTAAGAACATAATCTAGAAGCACACCTTCAGTTACGTTAGTTCTGGCAATCTTACGGGTAGTCTTATCAATTTAAACAATTTCCAATACCCTTAAGTTTCTTCAATCTTTCTTATACACATACTTAGATTTTATAAGATGGATTATAACATAAAGAAATTGTATGCGGTTTATTATTTACATTTTATCTTAATTTACTATGTTACTCCTCATATGAGTTTTTAGCCATGTTCGTTACTTTGACGCTGCGTCCGAGTTTAACGATCAAAAATAATTAGGCAAAAGAAAGTATTAAGAAAAAATAAAGTGATGCTGCAATCAAATTTTACAAGAAATACAATGGTGAACTCGGCTGCTCTATAAAATAGTGGCAGTTAATATGATGCTGCTACTGTTTTTCAGCGTCTAAATTACGGTTACTAGTGGTAGTTTTCAAATATTTGGACAAGAAAACAGTGATATTCTTGATCTCTAAACGCAGACGCAGCGTCTTTGTAAAAAACAGGGCTTTTGTAGAAAAAAATTGAGAAAACAAAAGATATTATCCCAAAAAAACATCATCATCAATGGATCTCTCCTTGTTGACAAAAAAAAAAAAGTTTAACAAAAGAAAATACAGTGGATCTCTCCAAAGAAATTTTAAACAAGATGCAGCCAAGAACCAATAAGGGCCCGTTGAGGTAACTTGTATTTTGGTTTGGGCCTGTCCTAGTTGCAAAACATGTGACAGAATTCACTTTGACAAATGTGGGTCCCATAGCAACATGTGCTGAAGATAGGCCTCAATCCCCAAGAACAAACCTAGGCCACAAAACAAAAGAATTGTGCTGGCGTCTCTTAAAACGACTCCGTATAACTCTGCATCAAAGAAAAAAAAAAGATTTCTCTTCTTAAGAGATTACACCTTATCCAACTTGAGTTTGCAATAGGAGAAGCCATTTTTTTTCCGTCTCTGACCTGTGTATATTGAGCTTCATCTCCTCCAATGGCTTCCTTGTCAACCACTTCTCTAAGCTTCAAACCTCCCTCCATTCAATCAACCAGAATCTCTCAGGTGACTTTACATATTCTTTTCTTGAAACTCAATTTATAGTTTATACATACACACATCTACTGTTTGTCATTCCACTTAATAATAGTTAGTTGACAGCATCGAATAATGTTAATTATCAGGTGTTGAGGAAACCCTCGAGTTTTCAGTCTATCTCCTTTGGTCGTTTCCAGTCATCAAAGAGCCTTCGTCTTCAAATCAGTTGTGCAGTAAGTAAAAGATTTTCTTTGAAACTAAAGTTGAATATTATGATAAAATGTAATAGTGAGTTAATATGTAACATGTGAGGATGATTGATACGTACAGGCAAAACCAGAGACAGTGCAGAAAGTTAGTGACATTGTAAAGGAACAGTTAGCTTTGTCCGCTGACACCGCGCTCACTGCAGAGTCCAAGTTCTCTGCTCTTGGCGCAGATTCTCTTGACACCGTATGTTATACTCTATATCTCTCTCGTACTCCCTCCCATTCATTTTACTTGTCGTTTTAGGTTTATATATATATTAAGAAAATATATAATTTTGTATATTTTCAAAATAAAAACTCAATTACATATACAATTAACCATATTTCAATCAATAGAAAAATAAAATAAAGAATTTTATTAATAAATTTTGCATTAAAACTCTAAAACAATAATAATTTTGAAATGATTTTTTTTTTCATACAACGATAATTAAATTGAAACGGAGGGAGTATATATTAATGTGATGTTTCAAAAATGTTACTCATTAGTAACGTAGGATGGATATGGATGCAGGTGGAGATAGTGATGGCATTGGAGGAAAAGTTTAACATAAGTGTGGAGGAATCTGATGCTCAGAACATTACGACGATTCAAGAGGCGGCTGATTTGATTGAGGATCTTGTTCAGAAGAAACCTGCGGCCTAAAGAGCTTCTTCCCGGTTTAACACAAACCGGCTTTCTTTTCCTTTAGACCTTCCTTGGTTTAAGAGCATTTAATTAGACCGTATGTCATTTATTTTTCTTCTTCTGGAAGTTAAGATTGGATATTGACTATGAGAAAACTTTTGTTGGTACGTTGAGATTGATTCATTTGCAGTGATTGGTCTTTTATGACGACTATACCACATGAATTTAGTTTTTCTATTCATATGACATGGCTTTAGGTTAGCTGTAACTAACTTTCCTCACAGATTGAAAAGGAGAGTTGGTTTCTGGTAACAAACTATTATGGTAAAACTCTTAAATTATGAAATAAAGCTGAGATTTTATAAGTCACAGATTCAAATTTGATTGGAAGGAAAGTTTGAGTTTTAAACAGTATGTAAAAATATTGTTTACTCAAGTAAAGTTTGTGTTGGATATGTAAAAACATTACCACTAAACCAACTCCATCATTCTTCATTTTGGACTTTTTCAATTGATTAGCGGAAAAAATGTATATGCTAAATCAAATGTATGCAAAATTATTAAAATATGATTATTTGAATATTAAACAAGTTGGATTTGCTGAGAGAGGGAAAGAAAAAAAGAATTAAAAAATGGGTCCCACGTTCTCTCAACTTCCCCTCCCGCCACCATTCGGTCCCACGTCTATTAGCGTTTTACATATTCTCCGATATTCATCGCTTCTTCTCCTCAACTTGTTGACTCCGTCTCTGATCTTGAAAACATGGCTCGGAGGCGGTGGGAGGCGTCGGATAGCGTCGGCTCGGCTAATTCTTCACCTGCGATGTCTCCTTCTCATCGTATGACAGGAGGAGGAGGAGGAATCTCTGGAAGAAGCACGCTCCGAAAGCAAAACGCCGCCGAACTACTCGCGAAAGTCATGGAGAAGCGCGACTACGACTACGATTACGACGACGATGACGACGAAGATCTGTACCAAGTGAAACTTCCGCCTCTCTCTCAGGGGCGAAGACGAGATGATAAGCGAATCGGCAAGGGAACCGTTAGAGGTAAACCGGCTCCGTCGGTTAAACCGGTCTTGGTCCAGTCTAAATTTGACGATGAATCCGACGGTGATGAGCCGGTGAAGATTCCTCAAAAGAATGTTAGAGTTCCGGCGGTTAAACCCGTCCTACTCCCGCCTAAAATTGACTATGAATCCGACGGTGACGCGGATTTGCCACGGAATCAAGTGAAGCTTCCTGAAGAGAATTTCAGTGGTCAGAAAGAAGCTCCGGCGGTTAAACCGATCACATTATCTCCGCCTAAGTTTGACGATGAACTCGACGGAGACGAAATCACAGCCAATGTTGTCCAGGATCAAGCGGAGATTCCTCAAAAGAACGGTAGTGCTGCACTCAGGGTTAGAGTTCCGGCGTATTCACGGCGGAATCCGATCGATGATTCTGAGCAGAATGGAGACAGGAAAGTCAATGTTCAGTTTGACGTGCCGGCGAAACAGTCGGAGGCTCGGTTAAAGTATAAGAAAAGGTTTTAGAAAGATGATTACGCTAAATCCTTTGCTTCTTTTGACTGTCTTGTATTTTTTGACTGAGATTACTGGAAACGAACGAGTAGTTTCAGGTTTAGCTCTGCAGAGAATTTAGCACCGAATCAGGAGGAAGATGATCGAGAAGCTTCAGCCTTGCGTGATGAAGTACGTGCTTCTCTAAACTACATGAGAACTGTTTTTTCTTTGTTAAAGCATTGATCTTTCATTTGAAATCAACTTCATTATTATCATTGCAGTTAGATATGCTTCAAGAAGAAAATGATAATATATTGCATAAGGTCAGTGTCACATCTCTCTTTCTCTCGACCTCTAATCTGCTGCCTTCTTGTACTTGATGTCACATCTCTCTCTCTCATATGCAGCTTCAACGCGCTGAGGAGAGACGTGAAGCAGCAGAAACAAGGGCTAGGGAGCTAGAGAAACAGGTGTTTATGATGTATCCAATACAGTTTTGTAGACACGTAACTCTATATCATATGTTGATTTGTAATCTTAAGCTTGGTATGACTTGCAACAGATTGCTTCTCTAGGTGAAGGTGCAAATTTTGACGTCAAGCTCTTGAAAAGGTGTGCTTTTCGTTGTCTTTATTATAACCGTAATTCACAAAAAAAAATATTGTTTTTTTCACAAACTTTGCGCTTATCCCTTCAGGAAAGAAGCAGCATTGCGTCAAAGAGAGGTCCGTCTTGCATTCATATTTGAATGCATGTTGTTTTGTTTGTTCTATGCAGTTTACATATCCTTTCTTTGTCTTCTGCGAGCTTGTGTTGGCGTTTGGTTTGACTGTAAGTTTATTGAAAAAGGAGTACATAAATCTACTGCAGGCAGCATTAAGGGCTGCTGAACAGAAAAGAGATGGAAGACACAAGGAAACGGATGCCTTTTGTGCAGAACTTCAGGTACAATGCGTTGGTGTTAGACATTAAAGTGTACTCTAGCTGAAGACTTTATGTTATAATCCTTTCAACTTGACAAGGAAATGATCTCTCTTCTGTGTTGTGTTATTGTCAGAGCTTGAAAGAGGAAACAGAGAAGGCCATGGAACAGCTCCAGGACGCTCAAGCTGAAACAAAGTCTCTTCGGACAATGATACATAGAACGATTTTGACTCACGAAGAAATGGTTTGTGAGCAAACTAAACTATAATTTTGTCATTGACCGCTTAACCCCACCTTCTTTGCTTGATTTAACTATATGATTGACATATTGTAGGAGGAAGTTGTTCTAAAGAGATGCTGGCTTGCTCGCTACTGGGAACTAGCTGTTCAACACGGTAGTAAAATTCTCTCCTTCCTAGCTTTATAAGAAGTAACCTGCTTTTGTCGTTCTAGTGCCGAATGTGATAAGAGCATATGTCACTTTACATTGTATACTTACATGGACTAGCTGATCAGTTACCTTACCGTAGACTTAACTAGAGGGCGTTTATCAACGATATTATTTCTCATTTGAAGATATGTACTTATGCACCTCATTGGTTCACTCTTAGGAGTTTATAAGGATATAGCTCCATCAAGACATGAACATTGGTCAGCTTTAGCTCCTCTTCCCTTTGAAGTTGTCATTTCCGCGGCCCAAAAGCCTGAAGACTCCTGGCAGACAGGTTTGGTTCTCGATTTCACACCAACTTTCTCACAAAAACAACTAACATCACATATCTGTCAGATGGTAGCGACCGCACTTGGAGCAAAGTCGTTAGTAAATTCAGTGATGCCAATGGAGACGGGAACATAGAGAGTATGCTTGCTGTTGAAACGGGTTTGCGTGAGATAGCATCCTTGAAGGTAAAACATTGCCCATACTGTAATCTTAATTTTATGTTTTAGACTGAAAAAGCCATTTCTCATAAGATAAACATCTCATATATATATGATATCATGTGCCTCATATAGGTCGAGGATGCTATAATGCTTACATTTACCGGCTTCAGACAAAAACATGTGGTCCGACAATCTGACACTGGTAAAATATATCTAAAATGATTGGCACATGTGAATGATATACAAAAAACACTCATGTGGTTTTAATATATCCAGATCCCAGGGTGCAAGGGGAACCTAAGTTTGCTGAAACATTTGGTGAGTCATGTTCTTTAAACTGTTGGCCTGACTATCTACACAGAGTGATCATATAATCATATAAGCTTCTTGCTTCTTCTATGTTTGTATTTGAGTCTTATGTTGAACATGAAAGGGCATACTGATAAAACAGTTCCTCTATGCAGAGTTGAGCCACGATGAGCAACAGGATATTCTCTTTAAAGAGGTAACAGTTTAAACCGGTAGAGGCTTTTACTTAGCAGGATCATATTCATTGACTCAAAACACACATGTTAATGTTCTAGGCATGGCTGATGTACTACTGGAAAAGAGCTAAAATTCACAGCGTGGAGAGTGATATCGCGGAAGACCGTCTTAAGTTCTGGATCAGCCGTATCGGAGAACAGCCAACATCACATGATGCAGTTGATGGTAAGGCTTCTTAAGCTAGTGCATATACTGTTTTCTATGCATATAAAGACTCTGATTCTCTTTCTTTGTTGTACTTTCAGTGGAACGAGGAATGAGGGAGCTAAGGAAACTTGGAATAGAACAACAACTGTGGGAAGCATCTCGCGCACAACTCACGGACTCCACTTTTGTTCCTTCTCTTTCCGTTTCTGACTACTATGACGAGTGACGACCAGTTCTAATCTCTTCTCTGCAAATTATGACACACACACAAAACACAAAGATTATCGTCATCATTAACATCTGATCACTGTTCCAAAGTGTATATGCTTTGCTTTCAGACTTGTTCCTCTTGTTGGGGCTATCTTGAGCTTCATGTTGTTACTTGTATAACACTCTTCATTATCATTCCTTACCCAAAATCTAATAAAATTATGGTTTGGTTCGGTTTAGCAGTAAACCAAATGATAAAAACGCGCCTGTGACGACTCACTCGTGGGCCCCATGGAAATCGAAAGGTAGATCATCCTCCTATCTTATCCAGAGGATAACGATAACACTTGCTCACTGCAAGAGCGCCAAACAGAGAGTAAGCAAACTCCTTCTAAGAATGACGATTGCTCCATCCTTGTTGTCATCGTCTTCCTCAGTCTCTCGGCTCCTCCCTAGATTCCCAAACTCCGCTAGGCTCAATGCACCTGCTTCACGGAGCAGAGCCCTCACCGTCGTCGCTGCATCCGTCACCGACCTATCAAGCGTGGACAGCACAACCATCGCCGTACTCGGAGGCGGATCAGTTGCAGCTCTAGCAACGATCGTTTCCTTAACGGATCCGGAGAGGAGGCGGAAGCTGCAGGCGGAGGAAGTTGGAGGAGGCGACAAGGAGGTGGTGAGGGAGTATTTCAACAGCACGGGGTTCGAGAGGTGGAGGAAGATCTACGGCGAGACTGACGAAGTGAACCGCGTCCAGAAAGATATACGAATCGGCCACGCCAAAACGGTTGAGAAAACAATGCTTATGCTAACGGAAGAAGGTTCGTTAGCCGGCGTAACTGTCTGCGACGCTGGTTGTGGAACAGGATTGCTCTCGATTCCACTTGCTAAGGAAGGTGCAATCGTCTCCGCTAGCGATATCTCTGCAGCTATGGTCGCCGAAGCTGAGATGAAGGTGAGCTTTGTGAATCTTTCTGCTTGTTTATTATTAACTCTAACTTGGACAAACTTGGAATATGCAATAGGCAAAGCAACAGTTAGCATCAGAGAATCTACCAAAATTTGAAGTGAATGATTTAGAGAGCCTAAGTGGGAAGTATAACACAGTTGTATGCCTAGACGTGCTGATACATTACCCTCAGAACAAAGCTGACGGGATGATCGCACACCTCGCTTCGTTAGCAGAGAAGAGAGTGATTCTGAGTTTCGCACCAAAGACGTTCTACTATGATATCTTGAAGAGGATTGGTGAGCTTTTCCCAGGTCCTTCAAAGGCTACAAGGGCGTATCTACACTCAGAGGCGGATGTTGAAAATGCCTTGCGTAAGGTGGGGTGGAGAATCAGTAAGAGAGGACTCATTACCACTCAGTTCTACTTCTCTAGGCTTATCGAAGCAGTCCCAATGTAGACCAGTTTTTGGAAAAAGAGACATTCATCTGTTGATTATTCTTTAGCAATGAATATGAACTATACCGTCTATGCAAAACTCACTGTGGGTGGTGTCTACAAGCATAGTTCTTAGCTATTCAAAGTTTGATGTAATCAAGTGTAATATGTGACTTAAGGATATGCTCAGAACTCTTGCAGAAGATTTTGTTATAATCATATTGAAGGCCTTAAACCAAAGTTGGGCTAAATATACACAATACACCTTTATTTAAGTGAAGAATGAACATAGCAAGTAAAAACTGTATATGATGATGATACTACATAAGTGAGTTTTGGTTGCCATTACAGTAGAGAATTACAAAGAGAGAAAAAACAAGAGCGGGAATAATATGTCTGCCTTTACCTACTCTTGCAAAATGAAGGATCCTTTGATTGGTTTATCCAGTGTAGATTGAGGAAATATATTCAAAGGAGAGAACACATCGTTGTTGATGCTTGACGATGAAGGCGCCGGTTTGAACTCGTATGGGCCTTCCTTTGGTCCCCACACCTGAAAGATGAGCAAGAAAAACCCAATTCAAATGAACGTTCTCCATACCAAGAAAAATGAGGGTACATGAGGAGGAAATTGGATTGAGAACCTGGTTTCCATCATCATCGAACCCGCGATCCCAGAGGTGTATCTCATTGTTTTTCAGGACTGTAAGATCAGATGTACAATAGCTTGCACCATTCTTTTGATTTACAGATGAATAGAAAGAAGAAACAAACGTTGGTAACATAAATTGAGTGTACATTTGAATCATGAAGTGCAGAGTTTTGAATGTCTCAGAAGAAACATACCCATGAATTTGGGAAACCACCAGGTGGAGCTGATCCTTCATACAAGCAACGCTTTCCACGGTCACAACAGCTAAGTTGTATGGTTGTCAAATGCTCTCCTATGTCCTGTAACTCCATGCAATCAAACTTTGTGACACCAGAAAAGAAAAGGTCTAAAATAAACATGTACCATCAATTATAAGGGTGACTTACACCAATAACTTCTTCGGGAAGTGGACGTTGGTCTTTTGGGCGGTCACAGAAATTTTTGTACTCCTCAGCATCTCTGATTGCATATGAGCTCACCTGGTCAATTAACAAACAAAAAAAAAAGATAAAAACACTGTCTAGGCATGTATGAATAATCTCTTTTCCAATCAAGAGGACATGTATGAATCATCTCCTCACCTCGACATCACATTTCAGTTCCTTTGGGCAAGGCTTAACCATATACAATCTCTGCAATTCAAACAGAGATATAATTATCAGAGAACTAGTTCACAAGGATTCAGACATGAAGAACCGTCATAAGGTGCAGAAAGCATACTTGCCGGAAGGGTTTTTGAGGAGTTCTCCAAAATGCCTGAGGACAAAGATTAACATAACATACACAAACAAGATTATACACTTTCGTATTGCACAAAATGAAGAAGAAGAAGCTGAAACTACTGACCTGTTCAAGATACAAAACCTGTGAACCATCCACCATCTCAGCTGCTGGACAGCTCATCATTCTGCACAAAGCATTCCACAAGCTTATTAACCATATGAAGGTTTTCAATGTGTGAAAAAGCTCACAAAGAGAACAATGCCAAGCTTAAAAGTTAAAAACAAGAAGCACACACAGTTTAATTAAGTTTCACTGACATTATATAGTTAAACAAACCAATTCATCATGGTTGATGAAAAACAACACAAACCTTATGTTGAAGTAATTATCAGGATCCCTTGATGCCTGCTCCTTTGAAAACTTTTAAGTAAAAAAGACAAATTCTTTGAATCAGCACAAAGTTTTCATCTTTTTAGTAAAATTATGAAATTCAATAAGCTTAGAGACCTTCTCGCCGCTGAGAGAACGAGAGACGACGTGAGAGTGGTCCCAGCGAGTGGTGGATTTCGTTAGACGCTTCAGGAGAACGGCGCCGCCGATTAGAAACAGCGTCTTCACTACCAAACCAGGAGCCCGGCTCCACCCAGACGAACTCGGCTCCGGATCCGAACCTGACCCGGTACCCATTAAAAAAAAGAAGCCTCCTTTATCTTCTCAGTCCACTCCTTGTAACGTTAGCATCTGATGTTCACTCAAGATTGACAGAAAGGCCTTAGCTTTAGCCGAATCAAAGCTCGTGAAGCTGAAGATGGATGAGGAGAACGGAACGTGACGACAATCGACGTTGTTAGGCTTCGAACACTCGAGAGTTTGGGAACTAGTGGTGAGGTTATTAGCCACGTCATCATTTTAGCCAAGAGAAAAAAAACATATTTTCTCTCATAACATCTAACTCAATGGGTGCATTGCATTAGGGCTGGGCACAGATCGGATATCCGGATTTTTTAAGGTATTTGTGATTTGCTTTGTATGTTGCGGATATCTAATTTTTCGATTTGCTTTGCTTCGGAAAAATACGGATATCCGGAAAAACGGATATCCGGAAAATAAATAAATATTTGTGGATATTTACGAATACTTACGGATATCTTATCCGTTTTGATTTATACAAATAATCTTAAAAATTCCATACAAATTTGTTTTGTAAAGTATTTCTTTAGTATAATGTATAAACTAAAAATTAAAAGAATTAGTGAATCTACATATTTTGTAAATTTTTTAAGCTTTGTTAATAATCATAATAGTACAAAACTTAAGAAAAAGTTATAATTTTCATAAATTTTTCTCTTCTTTTTATGTAATACTTTTATATAAGTAATAATATAAATAAAATTTATCAAATCATATGTAGAATAATTATAATTTTATAATTTTATATATTTAAAACTTTAAATATAATCAAGATATACATGTATTTATACATTGCCGGATCGGAGCGGATATTCGCTTCCCAAAATTTTAATATTTATGATTTGCTTCGATTTTAACGGATATCGATTTTTAGTATTTGCTTTGCTTCGAAAGGTTACGGATATTCGAAATTTTCGGATCGAATCGAAACGAATAACGAATCGAATCAAATTTAACGAATAAAATGCCCAGCCCTACATTGCATTAACCAGTAAGATAAATCAACTTTAATCAGTCCAAATAGAAAAAAATAGATAGTTTCACGATTTACTCCACATTAAATCAAAAGTATAATCTTACAAAATTGGAAGAGAAAATAAATTGTTTTGAGGTTTGAATTCATATTGATTTTTTGCTCATGTGATGTAACGCTTGAGAATTGAGGAATCATGTCTTCTTCGTAGATGATGTCTTCTTCAAGCAAGGAATCAAAGAGGAAGATGGGATGTCTCGAATAACTTTGTACCATCTCTTTGTTGTAGGCTTCTTTGTTTCCTGATCAGTACTACTTGTTATTTTATTCTCAGAGAGTGTTTCCACATCCAGCATCAGTACCTCAAGACTTTCTATCTGTATTAAGAAAAAAAGTCACTACTACAAAGTTATAGATATGAAGCTGTAAAATAAAACTGAGCTTATCAAAATAGATAGCTTACCATGATGTATTCAAAATTATATGGATCAAGCTCTTTCATGATCATTGCTGCATATTTATCAACCATGTTCTGTGTGGTGGATTGATTGTTTGCGGATGCAGTAAGCCTTATAAACTGTGTGAAGAAGAACAACAAAAATAAATACCAAATTTCCCAAAAACTTCAGAGAAAATTAGTCTTATACCTGTTTAACTTCTTCTTCTGATAGTCTACCATCATTATCTTTATCAGCCCTGCATTTCAAAAACCCTATTGGTTCAACTTTATACACAAATCTCTGATCACTCCCATAGAACATGTAGAGATTAAAAAAACAAAAACTAGTTTGAACAAACACACTTACATGTCAAAGAACATCCTAAGCCTGGAATCAAAGCATTGATCATTTATGTGACACCATAATTCCTTTACTTCGCACTTACTAACCCCCTCACATGATATATCCCTTTGTCTTGCCAATGTGTAGAACAGTTCCAAGGCAAATTCCTTTGAGTTTATCCCTGCAATGTAAATATTTTTTAAAAAAGATTTATACGATTTTTTGTTTTAATAATATATGTAAACAATTTGATTTACCTAAGCATTCACCAAAATGTAACGGATCCAGCAGTCCACCAGTTTCGGCAGTCATATTATCAAACCTCCTCTCCACGGCGATCCAACCAGCATCGCTCATGCTGATGAACATTCTAAGACCTTTCGCCTCTGACGAGTCAAACTTCAATCTTGATGATGGTTCATTGAGCGCACGACGATTCACCACAGACGTGTTCCTCGACCCTTGCCGCCTCCGTATCATCGGCTCTGCGTTCTCCTCTATGACCACGTTGTCTCTCTCAATGTCTAGCGTGATGGTCACGTGCTCAGTTGCGTCCTCAGGGCTTTTCATCTCCGGATTTTGGTGGATCGGTGGTGACGATGGTCCGCTCATCGAATCGCTGTGGGGTATTAAGTCGTTGACCCAGTTATCTCCCTCCGGGTTATAGTCGGTCACGTCAAAGCTCACTGGTCTCTCCATATCACACTCTTGTCTGAAAATTTTCGTTTCCCTTTGGACAAGAAAGTTAACCTGGAATTTGATGATGTGCTTCAAGTCAACGATTAACTTTGTTGGGATAACAGAATTATTCTTAGGAAAATATAGTTTTTATTGTTGCAAAGATTTAGAACTTGATCTCAAAAGAATTATCACTTTATTGCTTAAGGAAAAACTAGCTCAAAAACTTCTTCTCTCAATCACAAAATTCTCTTATCTCATCACATCATCTCGACATCTTTATATATAGATGTATATAATCCTAATCCTATAAGTATTAGATATATCCTAAACTTATCACAATTAGGACTTGGATTGCTTCTTTCTTTTAGACTCCTTTCAAGCTTATCCCAACAGTCTCCCCTCTAAGCTTGAAATCTTCTTTGTTCACCTCATGAACTCCTATGAGTTCCCTCATCTCTCTATACTTTATTCTCGCAAGCGCCTTTGTCAAAATGTCCGCCTTCTGCTCATTACCCGGGATATGTTCGACTCTAATCAAACCTTTCTCAACACATTCTCTAATGAAATGATATCGTGCATGTATATGCTTGCTTCTACCATGAAACACCGGGTTTCTTGTGAGAGCTATAGCTGATTGATTGTCTATTCGTATCACCACTCTTTCCCTCGATTCATTCATAACCTCTGCAAGTAAATCTTGAAGCCATATAGCCTGTCTTGCTGCTTCAGTCCCTGCCATAAACTCAGCTTCGCATGAAGACAAAGCAACCGTTTCTTGCTTTTGTGAACACCAAGTAATGGGACTTTTGCCAAGATAGAAAATATGCCCTGTAGTACTCCTTCCATCGTCGGGATCTACGTTGTAACTACTATCGCTATAGCCTACAAGTTTCCTTGTATGTGAAGCCGATCGTTCAAATGTTAAGCCATAAGAAACACTGCCACGCAAGTATCTGAGGCATTGCTTAAGTGCTGCACCGTGTGATTCTCTAGGACTCTGCATATACCTGCTTAATACCCCAACACAATATGCTAAATCAGGTCTCGTATGCAGCAAGTAACGAAAACAGCCGACTGTTTTTCTATAGCTTGTTGCTTCGATCATCCTCTCCTTCTCTGATTTTTCCAACTTAAGACCAGCATCCATAGGTATCAGCACTGGATTACTGTCTTTCATCCCTGTTTCTTCAAGAATTTTCAACGCATACCGGTTTTGACTCAATGTTATCCCCGTTTCATGTTGACAAACCTCGATTCCCAAGTAGTAAGATAGCTTTCCTAAGTCACTCATCTCAAAGATATTCGCCATCTCTTTCTTGAAGTTTATGATAGCTTTCATGTTTGTCCCTGTGACAAATAAGTCGTCTACATAAACCGCAATAACCAACAGGTCTCCATTCTCGGTTTTGTGGTAAACTGAAGGCTCCTTTAGACAATGTATGAAGTGTAACTCGATCAGTATCTTGTTTAACTTATCATTCCATGCTCTCGGTGCCTGTTTTAAACCATACAATGCTTTATTCAGTCTGTACACCTTGCCTTCACTTCCTTTTATCTCGAAACCTTCAGGCTGTGTAACATATACGATTTCTTTCAAGTCCCCGTGTAAGAAAGCTGTTTTAACATCTAAGTGATGTATTTCCCATCCATGAGAAGCTGCAAGACTGATCAACAAACGTATTGTCTCTATCCGTGCCACTGGAGCAAAAATCTCATCATAATCAACCCCGTATTGTTGAACATAGCCTTTAGCCACGAGTCGTGCCTTGTATTTATTGATACTTCCATCAGAATTTCTCTTCAGTTTAAACACCCACTTCAATCCTATGGGTTTCACACCTTGTGGAAGGTCCATAAGAGTCCAACACTCGAGCTTGGTGATAGACAGTATCTCATCCTCGCATGCTTGTATCCATTCTTTACATTCTTTTGCTTCCTCGAAGTTGTATGGTTCGTTGTTTACACACATTAAGAGTCGTTCTCCTTCTTCTTCACTGAACAGAATATAATCATCAAGATATTTCGGCTTTGAAGTTTGACGTTGTGATCTCCTAAGCTGTAGCTGATCTTCTCGATCCTCTAGATCACTTTCGTTCTCAGTTCCTTCCTCATCTATCACACTAGTATTATTACTAGTGATATCAGCGACACCTTTTTCTCCTTCTTTGTTACTTTGCTCTGTTTCTTGGATCCCATGGTTGCCAAACATTCCGACTGTGATTCCAAAATCTCCGACTCTGTTTTTCTCTGTTTTGTCAAGACTCCAATTCCATCCTTTGGTTTCATCAAAGATCACATCACGGCTTACCACTACTTTCCTAGATCCAGGATCAAGCAAACGATAGGCTTTAGATCCTGGTTCTGTTCCAAGATGAACCAACATACGAGATCTATCATCAAGCTTCTTGAGAAGTTTGGAGTCGATTTTCGCATACCCAATGCAACCGAAAACCCTGAGATGGCTGATATTAGGCTTCTTCTCATGAAACAGCTCGTATGGCGTTTGATCTTTGAGTACTCGGGTAGCTATTCTGTTAAGAAGATAAGTGCAATGTCTGATCGCTTCTCCCCATAAATAGTTTGGAACAGACATATGTTTTAGAATGCTTCTGGTCATCTCCATTAACGTTCGATTACGTCGTTCTACCACTCCGTTCTGCTGTGGTGTATACGGAGCAGTAAGGTGACGCTTGATTCCAGACTCATTACAGAACATATTAAACTCTTGAGAGACAAATTCTCCTCCTCGGTCTGTTCTAAACGTTTGCATCTTCTCTTTTGTCTCCTGCTCTACTAGATTTTTGAAGTGTTTGAATTTATTAAACGCCTCTCCCTTATCTTTAAGCAGCACCGTCCACATATACCTTGAATAATCGTCTATGAGCACAAAAACATATCGATTTCCTCCACTAGAACATGGGTTAATGGGACCGCATAGATCACCATGGATTAGCTCAAGTCTCTTGGTAGCTCTGTAGGTAGTGGCATTAGGAAAAGGTTGTCGAGCTTGTTTTCCTAAAAGACATGAGCCACAGACTTTCTTCTCGATATCAATCTTTGGCATTCCTATAACAAGATCACGTTGCGCCATTGACTTCATTGTGTCCAAGTTTATATGACCCAACCTGGCATGCCACTTGGTGGAGTCACTCGTTGTAGTAGATAGTAGCGATAAGTTCTCTTTGATCCCCATACGAACCTTATAGAGTCTGTTTTTCGATCTTATTGCCTTGGCAATCAATGTTCCATCTTTGTCATGCATTATGAGATGCTCTCCTCTCATTCGTATATCACATCCTGCCTCAGTTGCTTGTCCAAGACTAATTATGTTGCTTTTAAGATCAGGAATGAAGTAGACATCACTCATCTTTCTTGGTTCACCGTTTCTGTCTATAAACTCAATTGATCCTTTTCCTTTAATATCAATCCTTGAGTCATCACCGAATCTGACTTTCCCAGCAACAGAATTGTCTATAGAAGAGAAGTATCTTTGATCCCCACTCATATGATTGCTAGCTCCATTGTCAAGATACCAAATATCATCACCTTCTTTTGTTTCGTAGTTGCTAGGAACAATCTTTTCTTCGTTTAAATATACTATCTCATGTATCATCAATTCGTCTGCCTCCTGTGTTGATGTATTCTCGTTTTCTTGGACCGTTTCTTGTAATTTAAGCAAACGGTCTGGACAGTCATATGCAACATGGCCCGTTTTGTCGCAGCGAAAACATGTAAGTCTTGATGTGTCTCTCTGTCCATTGAATCCATTGTACCTACCGCGACCTCGTCCTCTGCTAAAGAAACGTCCTCCACGTCCCCTGTTTCTATAGCTTTGGTTGAAATCACGGGTCTGTTGCTGTGGCTCCATGTTTGCGTACATTAGCTTACTTTGATCCTCCGGATTTTCTTCTTCTTCTTCATGTACGCGTTCCTCGTAAGCTTTTAATCGTCCTATAATATCCTCAAAACTTGTAGTTTTAAGGTCTAGAACTTGTTCTAATGAAGCCACAATATGAATGTACTTCTTTCGAGGCAAACACTTAAGAAATTTCTTTACAAGTTTAGTTTCTTCGATCTCTTCTCCTAGTGCCAATGATTTCGATGATATCTCTGATAATTTCCCAACAAACTCATCAATTGTCTCTGTTTCCTTCATCCTCAATCGGTCAAAATCCGCCATTAAAGTCTGAAGACGTGCTTCCCTAACTCGCTCAGCTCCTACATGTCTAGTTCGGATTGCGTCCCATACTTTCTTGGCNGCAGTTGCAAGTTCTCCTACTTGTAATATTAGTGTCTCAGGTATCGATTGAAATATGAGAGCCATCGCCATGTTATTCTTCTCATCATCTTCTATTTCAGTATCAACAACCTCCCACACCTTATGTACTTTGAGTAGAAGTTTCATCCTCATGGCCCATACGGTATAATTGGTTGTTGTAAGGATAGGACACTTGATCGAGGACGATCCTTCTTCTCTCTGTTTTGCGACCACAATATCTCCCATGGCTCTGATACCAAATATTGTTGCAAAGATTTAGAACTTGATCTCAAAAGAATTATCACTTTATTGCTTAAGGAAAAACTAGCTCAAAAACTTAAGCTTCTCTCAATCACAAAATTCTCTTATCTCATCACATCATCTCGACATCTTTATATATAGATGTATATAATCCTAATCCTATAAGTATTAGATATATCCTAAACTTATCACAATTAGGACTTTGATTGCTTCTTTCTTTTAGACTCCTTTCAAGCTTATCCCAACAGTTTTAAATATACTTAAGTCTTTTGTTTTGGTCAAACACAAATACTTAAGTCTTTTTATTTTTTATTTTTTATACAGTTGTCTGTAAAACGATATTCGATTAAATAACTGAATGGATTCAACGTTTATGAACCAGAATGAAAGTCTTACAAAAACAAGAAACAGAATGAAGCTCATCAAACAAAAATTGTGATTAGTTGGAGAATCAATTCGACTTTTCAAACATTTTTTAAAAGTCAAGTGTATAATCATTTTCAAACATTATTTCTAGTTCTACCCTCAAATATTGGTTAGGCGGTATTGGTCGGCCCATTATGGCTATACGAACGAACTGTAACATTGTTAGGTCTGTGATAGGCCTTTCTACTTCACGCCATCGAAACACTCGTGGCTTGTGTATGGTTAATTGGTTAGGTCATAGGTGTAATCATGTTTTAAGCATTTTCTCCACGAGAGTTTATATTAGTGTTTCTAACGTCCCATAATCCTTATATCTATCTAAATATGGGAGTATGCCTGCGACTGATAGATGACATATGGGTAGGCCTTACACACAAAAAAGATAAATAGATAAAAACCAAACCACACAAGAACAGAACATGGTAGTTCTTTATTACACAATGATATAAAATCCTCAGTAAACAAGAAATAGATGAAAGACTCGATGAGACATTACAAAGAGAGAGCACTGTCCTTATAACCACGACCAATATTTTATTAAGAAACTTCAGTAATGCATAACACAGTCACCACTGAAGTCAGAGTTTTGGTCCGAATATGTCTGATGATGACTTAGGAAGAAGCAGCCTTGGCAGCCTCAAGTCTGGAACTAACTGCCTCCCAAGACACAAGATTGTTCATGAATGTCTTTATGTAATCCGGTCTGCGATTCTGCTCATACACAAAAAAAAAATATTGCAAAAATCAACAAAACAAAGAAACTGACAAACAAACAAAAAAGTAACCGTTATGATATTAATTATTATTACCTGGAAGTCGAGATAGTATGCATGCTGTTTGATGTAGCAAAAGAAGAAAAGAAGAGATCAATTAATCTTTAGCAAAAACTTTATTTGGTATGAGGTATAAAAATGTTATTTTACCTCCCAGACATCAATGGTAAGCAATGGCTGCAAGATATAACCACCAAAATTAATTTGAAGGATTTGTAATAATTTATAAGGTGATCATTAATCAAGTAAACTCTGTATTTAAGTTCATGGTTAAAAAAACTTACGAAAGAGCCTAGCACAAGGGGGTTCACAGCATTTGGAGTTTTCACCACTTTGAGTTTGTTGTCTGCGTCTGAAAGCGGAGAGATAAGAAGAGTAAGGAAGTAAACTGTAGAATAGTTATGTGAAGCTCTTCAATTTGAAACACTTGAAGGGGAAATAAAAACTGAATGCATCAACTTACATGCAAGCCAGGCCCAGCCAGCTCCAAATTGAGTGGCAGCAGCAGCATTGAACTCATCATAGAACTTCTCATAAGAAGTGAAATCCCTTTCAAGCAGAGCAAGAAGCTCTCCTGATGGTTTTCCTCCACCACCGGGTTTCATTGATTCCCAGAAGAACTCGTGGTTCCACGCCTATATACATCATTGGGTCAGCTAAACAATCACACCATTTAAAAAGCTCAAAATTCAAATTTATTACCTGAGCAGCGTTGTTGAAAGGAGGGAGGAGGTCGCCATTGTTGTAAGTGTTTTGGATGATGTGCTCTAAGGGCTTGCCTTCAAGCTCGGATCCAAGAACCTGTTTCTTGAGGTTGTCCACGTAAGCTCTGTGATGTTTTCCCCAGTGAAACTCCAGAGTTTGTTTGCTCATATGCGGCTCCAAAGCATCCTTTGTTTCCAATATTATACCAAACAAACATTTCATCAATTTCACTCAAACATTAACACTACAACATATTAATTGAGAAAAAATAAACGTTCGCCCTAATACTATCCTCTCTGACACGATTTTCGAAGCAGCCGTTCTTGAAGACAGTTCTCGACGCCGGCGGCGCTCTAGCTCGCCGGCGTCGTCTCTTATTCCGTCTCTTCTTCTTCTTGCTTTAGCTCCTACGGATCTCCTTACTCTTTCGTTTGTGTCATTCCAAACTTCTTTTCCGGTCTTGATTTTGACACGAATTGAGATGCCTCTGATGGTCTCTCTTAGTGGTTTAGGGTCAACCGGAACGGCACTTTTCTTCGGGGACTCCCGAAAACCTGTCTCTAGCTTGGATTCAAGTGCTCCATCATTTCTTTGCTATTGCTATCTTGCCTCTTTGTTCCTGCTCAGATCTGTGAGCTATGAACCCTCAATCAATGTTTCATGGCGTCTTGTGGCTCTCTTTCACCAGCTTTCACTCCCCCGTTCACTGCAAGCCCTTCTCACTTCATTAGATCTCGGGGTCTCGACGACAACTGGTTGTGGGATTCCACTTTTGACCCGTCGTTCAGGCTCAGAATCTCAAGGTTTGCAAGGTACGAGCTTTCTCGTAATGATTCCATCTCCTCCTTCCCGGCAAGAGCATATCGCGAAGGCCTCTGTGGAACTGGACCGAACCGCTGCACCGGCATTACCTCGACTCCATCCCTATCAAGCCTCACTCGACGTCGCCTCTAGTTCCAGCAAACACTTCTACGGCCATACATCTCCAAGGAAGTGGGCCTCAGTTCCAGATCAAGAAGCCTTAAGCCCATGGGTCTGGCGCTTTCAGTTTGCTATCACTAGTAGTCCACAACCGTTTCTCAATTCCAAGGTGATGGATTGTGATAGTTTCGTTTTTATGGGTTACACTGGAGTTTTTACCGAGACAGTTCTACACACAAAGTTTCATCTCTCTTGTTTGAAGAGTAACCGTTCTTTCCATTTACCGGTGGGTTCATCGGGAACTTCATTATCATCATTTGCTTCCTTTTTAAGGAGTGCTTTCCCTCCAATCTTATGGAGATGCTTGTCCATATCTATAACCGTCTTGCTATCTTGTGGAGCGGTCCGTTCGGGGCCTGAAGATGCAGCGGAATTTGTTTCGACGAATTTCCGAGGTGCGGATTGGATGTCAACGTCACAACTTAAGGTGACTATTTCTCTGCTGTCCGACTATGTCGTGAAAGCTACTCTGACGCATTCAAGCACCATCTTGAGTTCGCTGTCATTTTCTTCTTTTGAAGACCTATCCGTTTTATCTTGTGTGTTTGTAGTTTATGTTTTTAATCAAAGAGGATGGATAATTCCCTCTTGTAATCAAGTATTTTGAAGTTAATGAAAAAGTTGTGTTCCAAAAAAAAAAAATAACACTACAACATATTCCAATAGGTCCACTAAGGAAGAAACACTTAAGATAAGACCAAGGAACAATTCTCTTGGTCCAGAATTCTTAAAATATCATTTGAACTAATAGCACCTAACACCACACAATAATTTTGTTAAAAAAAAACTAATATCTTTAACTATGTCCTGGATTTAATTATATTAGATGAGTTCATCTGCAACGCCTTTTTATTTTTAAGAACCAAAAAAAAAAAAACATTTGTAACGTCTTTGACGAGGATATAAATGTAATTTGATGGCCAATGTGGGGATAACACGTTGTATTATTATATCACCTAATCATATAATCAACCAGAACAAAATGACATTTGCACAAGACAATTCCAATTGATCTAAAGAAACAGATTAAACTAAATGATACCAGAGGGTATGGAGGTGGCTTGAGGACGTAGTTTGCTGTTACAGCAGCTGAAGCAGCCATTTCTTGTTGGGATTGAAACTGCACATTTCAAACAAGATAACATGGAGAGACGCCCAAAAATTAATCAATTATCCTTACAAACACACAGAAACATAGATCGAATATACAAAACTAAATTAAAATGAA
The DNA here is from genome assembly GCA_012274485.2 of Sinapis alba. Lineage (NCBI taxonomy): Eukaryota > Viridiplantae > Streptophyta > Magnoliopsida > Brassicales > Brassicaceae > Sinapis > Sinapis alba. Next base: position 34,549 of record MU107234.1, on the reverse strand, counting down.
AGTTCTAGGTACAAGAGTAAGTGATCATCAATAGGGAATCAGACAGAACCTCTAGTTTTAGGACAAGTGAGGAGAGCACACGCCAGTGATATCTGTGGTTTGGGTTTTATGTTTGAGGATGTCTTTTGATATGGTTTTGCATCGTACATGTGGCAGACTCGCAGTACGTATTATTTGTACTATCATTATCTATTTGCAGTACAGTTTTTTTTTCCCTCGCTTGGAGGCTCCTAGAGTCTCATTATGTCCTCATAGTTGTATTAAAAATTATTGTCATTTGATTTTTTAAAAACTACTTTCAGCTTTCTTTTGGTTTACTAAAGAAATTAAAAATAATAATTATCTAGATGAAAAATAGTGAAGAAATATCAAGATTTTTTTTTAATGAAAAAAAAAATATATTTAATTTTTTTTTTTTTGATGTCTTTTTTACCATTTGATAAATAGTTTATCAAAAAAAAAAATGAAGCAAGCCTTTGTTCAAATAAAAACAAAAGAAAAATTATAAAGGCCGACATAAACATATATTATAGACATGGGCCACAATCTTCACTCAAAGCTCAATGAAGTAGATTACTATCTCTTGAAATTCCTCTTTTTTTTTTTCTTTTCAGGTATGTCCTCTTTGAGGTGATATCATAAAGAGAAGGGCTTCTCGTACACATCAAATGCCCCGTTAGCGCTCAGTTGTGGTTCCTATTCCACATATGAATATATCTTATCATCAATTTAAATCAACTTAATCTTTGCTGCGAAAATTATTAGTTTTATTTTAGTAAGTTAAAAGTAATAACGAGAATAATAATAATGATGATTAATGGATCACCTGAGTTTTTTGTGGGGCTTGGTTTGCTTCCCCACCCTCAGAAGGAGCAGCGCCTAAGATGAGCAAACCAAGAAGAGTATTGAGAAAATCGCTGTCTACTTCAACAAGCTCTCTACCTTTCTTTTTGTCGAAGATCTCATGAACTGTTGATCGCATCGCAGTCAATAAGCTCCCATAAGTCGTCCCGTGTCCACGTTCTAAGGCTTGAATGAATGCATACGTCATTGCCCCCGTCCACGCACTCCCTGACAATTGCTGCATTGCACAACTTTATATTATAGTTACATTTATATATATAGAGTAATTAACTACAATATACATTTGTTTGGGATTTAGAGATAAAATATGAGCCAAAATTCAGATATATATATATACCGGAGTGTCAACTGAGGTCTGGTCATCGTCGCAGCCAGTGAAGGAGAAGACTTCACCGCCACTCGTACCTTTCCACATCCCTGATGGAGGTCGATGGTCTTCCCACTCGTATTTTCCAGGTCTACTCAATTAATGAAATCAAGGAACGATCACGAAACAAATAGTTAAGAACATATAAAAGAATTATACTGCAATTATCTTAAATAGCACTATTTTAACTTTTTCTCTCAAAATTTTTTTTTTTTTAAATAGCCAAAAATAGTAATTAATAATTTAATATTTTATTTTATTTTTTTAAAAAAAAATGAAATTCTAACCCCAAAACTCCACTCTAACTATAAATCTTAAATTTAGAATAGTTAACCCTGATGATATAAATATATATTTACCTCTTTAATAAAATATTTTAGTCATTTTTCTTTGTTATTTTTTTGATTTTTTTTTAGAGTTATCCTATAGTATTTCTCTACTAATATATTTTTCACCTATAATAATGTTTGTTTGCTAGTTGGAACGACAAAAAAAAATAGTACTGACTTTTTCTTCAAATAAAACTACAACCTCTAACGCTTTATCATTCTGTTTTATAAATATGAAACGCAACCACGACATGAAAAAAAAGGTGGTAGTTCATTTTTTACATTAGTGTTTTAGCCTATAATTTTCAACAATGGTTTATTTTTAAAAAACGTGTTCCATATTTAACAAAATAATGAGTAATCATACCTGTCCATTCTACAAAGATAGGGCAAGTCCAAGACGGTACCACTATGACAAGCGTCAATGATTGCATGGAGCTTGACTCCATAAGGGAGAGGCCGTACGATTGTAGCATTGATCTCGTCGTCTATAATGACACCTGAGGTCGCGTGGTCAACAGGAAGAAGAACCTCATCGAAGCCATCGACCTCGTCTCCAGTGGGGTCCGCTTGGTTGTTGCCATGACCGGAGAAGTGGAAGACAAGGGAATCTCCCGGTTTGCATCCTAAAACTAGCCAATGCATTGCCATTGTTATGTTGTTCTTCGTTGGCCATCTTAATGGATCCGCTTCTTCTTCTACATCATATTTATCACTTTCAACATTATTTTTTACTCAAATTATTATGATATTTGACGAGAATTATTCTTCTGTTTAGTGCATAGGATAGTAAAGGTTTTGTTGCTATCAAAATATCGAAAATTTGACTTGGAATTTATTTTTAAAAATGACTTGGACCTTAGAACATATGTAGTATATATAATAATTGGCTTTACATATGTTTCAACCAAGCAAGTCGAAGCAAAATGATCAATCATATGCCATGTATGACCTAGCTAGTTAAATCATATCTAACCATATAAATCATTTTTTACTCCCAAAGCTCATTAATAAAACAATATAGTGAAAGTAAGTAGTAGTGTTTATAGATAATTTTCTTTTAATAGAAAACTAAACCAAAACGCAACAGCTCAAATTATACCATGAACTAGTCTCCAATGACTCTGAAGTTTTAAATCAATAGATTAAATAGTATTTTCTACCAAATAATAAAATGTGACTGTATAATTAATCTAGGAGAATTCTAATTTTACCATAAATATGATATCATTTTTTATAATTACATTTAAAATATGACTATTTTCCTAAACTCCTTAAGTTTACGACGGAAATAAATAAATTAACTCTGATAAATCATTTGTAATTGTTTAAAAATTATTTATATAAATTTATAAATCTACTCGTATTTCTTAAATATTAAATGAGCAATAATCACTAAAAAATGCCAGAGTGTTTTTGATTAAAAATATTTTCAATCAATTTCTCATTAATCTTCTATGATAATGTGATTAGCGACGAAATTGTCATATAAAAGAACCACATGAAAGATGTAAGAGAAAATAGAATAAAAATACCAGTGAGCATAAGAATGCAAGATTCAGGGAATTTGTAACGCTTTATCAACATGAACTTCATGCACTTAGCGTCATTGATGCATCCTTTCAACTCGCTATTTGTATCCTTATAACTCACCCCGACGATCACCGCTCGCTTCTGTCCATGCACCGGCGGCGGAGGACCCGGCGGCGCGTGATTGAAAGGAGACGGTGCAAAATGCGCGTCACTGAAAGACGGTGCGTGACTGAACGGAGACGGTGCTGGTGGTGCGTGACTAAAAGGAAACGATGGCACGTGACTAAAAGCAGGTGGTGCCGATAATGAGTGACTTAACGTAGACGGTGTTGGCGGCGGGTAGAAGGACGGAGACGGCACATGTGGAGGGTAGAAGGAAGTAGACGGTGGTGGTGGAACAGTAAATGAGTTGGAGAAAGGAAGAGGGCTCGCCGGAGCGTGAGATTGGAGACGGGGCTCAGGAGCGACGAGCGTGAAGGCGTGGCAAATAGAACAGCGAATCCTGGTGGCTCCTTGAGGGAGGTGAAGCGGCGTACGACAGCTAGAGCAGTCCACCAGTAACGACATTTTCTGAAATTTCAACGGTAATATTTGCTCAAAGGTTGTAGATTAGTTCTTGCAAGGACTTAGAAGAAGATGCAATTAAAGTCAGGAGATGAAAAATCGATGAGACGACTTTAATTAGGCTTATGGAGTCTTGTCAAGACTTGCCAAGATAATCATGCACTAAGTCAACTCATACAAACAAATAACTACTAGCACAAAAGTAAATTGGCAAGTTGGGAGATTAAAATGTTTTCATTGACCATCGACTTTGTAATGATACGAGACATGCACTCATCAACTTTGATTAATCAAAAACAAAAAACTTGATTGATCAAATGTCTTTTAGAATAATATTCGTATATTATATACTCTTCCACCTAAATTTTTTAGTAAATGTGTGTAAACACCATGATGCTTTTCTTGACAATGGATCAAGATTTCTGGAGACCATTAAATTTTGGAATATAATAACAAACCATGACTATTGTAAAAACTGAATATTACAGATTGAAATCCACGAGACTGTTGTGGTAAAATGACGTAAATTACACTCGATATGATGCATCATCACTACAGATTATAAAATACCACATGACCAAGACAATACACACATGTGATCTACAGAGTATTATTGTATTCTCAAGAGATAACTCACTTTTTAATCTTCTCCAGAGACTGACTTGTTACTTAGCCATAACATCGGATTGGATCGTTGCAACCTTTCTCAGGAGACTGTCTAAGACCCATGCGACCACCTTTTGCCAAGTACTGCTGGTGGTAGTTCTCTGCTCTGTAGAATTTCGTGGCGGGAAGTATCTCAGTCACAATCTTCTTGTTCAAGATCTTCTGCTGTTTCTCCACAGCTTCACGAGCTAACTTCTCTTGCTCCTCTGTGTAGAAGTATATGCCTGATCTGTACCGCGTCCCCACATCATTCCCCTACTCAAATCAATAAAGTTAACTCACACAACAACAACACCAAACTCGTTCTCAAAATCTAATAAAAGACCAAACAGCAAAACAACAAAGCTCACTGTTTGAAAAACGAATCTAGAATCAAATACAACATGTGGGCTTATTGAAAGTCTAGATCTTTCAGGATAAAGCTATCACCTGGCGATTCAACGTGGTCGGATCATGTCGCTTCCAGAAAACATCGAGAAGGTTCTCAAAGCTGACCTCTTTAGGATCATACTGAACCCGAACAATCTCGTTATGTCCCGTCGTCTCCGAACAGACATCCTCGTAGCTCGGATTGTCAACGAATCCATGGCTATACCCAACCTCTGTCTTCGTCACGCCAGGAACCCTCTGGTAAGCCAATTCCGTTCCCCAGAAGCAACCGGCGCCAAATTGCGCGAACTGCTGACCTGGAGATGGAACATCATCGTCGGGTCCTTGTGCAATTGCGGCGGAAGCCGGGTCGGGTGGGGGACGAGACCCGAATCCGAGCCTGTTGAAGAGGTTGTTCATCGGAGGTTTATAGACGGAGATGGATCGAGCGGTTTTGGGGAAAGGGCAAATGGGTTTAGCTCTTCTGGATAGAGGGAGTGCAGCTTTAGAGAGAGAACTGAGAGGTTTAGAGAGAGAAGCGGCGGAGATTACCGGAGGAGAGGCGACGAGGGATAGCATTATCGAAGGGAAGGGAGAAAGAGTGACGTGGAGAAATAAGAAACCGTTAAGAATCGGATATTTATTATACCAAAGCCCAATGGGCCGGAGTCCATATTAAATCAAGACAAATGGGCCGTGTATGTGTTATTAATTAACGTTCGGTTTCAAATGCCAACGCCATAGGAACAAAACAAACGTGTCCTCAAGTAAACCCCTGGAGTTTACACCTGCAATGGCTGCATGGTGACGCCACTAACACGTGGAGTAAGATGCATGATGACGCCGTTGACACCTGACTCTCTTCACTTCTCTTCATATATCTAACCAATTCAACACTCAATAGCTATTCCAATAGTATACTTATCTCTTTGATCTCTCTCCAACAAGAAAGCAAAATGACGGATACAGCTAGAACCCATCACGACATCACCAGTCGAGACCAGTATCCGATGGTTGGCCGAGACCGAGACCAGTATTCTCTGATAGGCCGAGACAGAGACCAGTACTATAATATGTCCGGACAAGACTACTCCAAGACTAGGCAGATTGCTAAAGCTGTTACAGCAGTCACCGCTGGTGGGTCCCTTCTTGTCCTCTCCAGTCTCACCCTTGTCGGAACGGTCATTGCTTTGACTGTTGCTACGCCTCTGCTTGTTATATTTAGCCCAATCCTCGTCCCCGCTCTTATCACTGTCGCATTGCTCATCACCGGCTTTCTCTCCTCCGGTGGCTTTGGTATTGCAGCTATTACGGTCTTCTCTTGGATCTACAAGTAAGTAGACATTTTATCATATAGTTCAATTTGTACAGTATGTTTTTATGTGCACGAATCATGTGATGAATAGGTATGCAACTGGAGAGCAGCCACAAGGGTCAGATAAGCTGGACAGTGCAAGGATGAAGCTGGGAGGCAAAGTTCAGGATATGAAGGACAGAGCTCAGTACTATGGACAACAACATACAGGTGGCTATGGACAACAGCATACAGGTGGGGAGCACGACCGTGACCGTGACCGCAGTGACCGTGACCGCACCCGTGGAACCCAGCACACTACCTAAATTTCGCCATGACAATCTTCATATAGTCCAATAAAGCCGATGTCAGGAGTTAAGTTAATGAGCAATAAAGTGTTTAGAATTTGATCAATGTGGATAATAAAAGGGGAAGACGATATCACGAGTCTTTTTTTTTCTTTCTAGTTTTTGTTTGTAATGTGTTTGTTTCTATTGTGAAATGGTACCCTGTTATGTTCTTATCTTTATTGTAAATTTGTAAGCCTTATGTTGTACTTTCTTTCCTTTTTAAGTGGTATCGTCTCTATGGAAAACGTTATGTTTGGTCTTTCCTTTTATCCTGTTTCGAATAAAAAAGACTGCATGTTCCATCTTTAGTTTATGTAATGTTTGCTAGACCAGACTAGCATTCAAGCTGAACTGAACAGCTAGTCGAAAACCAGACTAGCATTCGAGCTGAACTGAACAGCTGGTGATGTGACAAGGTATGAAAGATCAGATGAAGACGTATGTAAAGTGGTCGTTAAGTTGAACATATCGTGTCTAGAAAGGAGAACAAATAGATCTCATAGTCTCGTTTATGTTTTGCAATCCTTATATCATCAGACAACTGAAGATAAGTGCAGCCCTTAAGGAACAACAGGTTTGAGTTCGTCCTGTTTTCTCGTTCATCATTGTATTTCAAAAACACATACACTTCGTATTATTTTTGTTGGCATTAAGCTCTTAACAGAGATAGAACTGATGCAGTCATTGGTACATACATATATATATAGCAAGGAATTACATGGCAACCCAAACTTCAAAAATAGTAGGCCACCTGAATTGCCTTATCGAATAAGAGTTTGTTTTTCCCCCACTTCAGGGGATGTAATACATGGGATTTGGGAGTTTGAATGAGCGTTGAGACATGGCAGAACCCAACAAATCACTCCATTGATCACCTGAATTGCCTCTGATCCTATACCCTTCTTTCACCATCTCATCTCTCTTCTCTGACTTGAATATGGTCGCCGTCTTGTGGTCATCATCCAACGATCTGGTTGGCATAAAGCACCAAATAAAAGCGTTAAAGAGTCCAAATCCAATATTAACAACAATGACCATCAAGGATTCAATACAAACAGAGGATTGCCCCAAGAAAGCTGAAAATTTTGAGTATGCCTACCTCAGAATAAGCTCGTCCCAGTTATTGAAACCGGCATTGATCAGGTTCTCGATAGTGATAACCCTGTGGTTCTCTCTGCGCCCTGTAAGCAAGATAATTTTGTACCCCAAATCTTTAACCTTTTCATAAAGCTTCAAGCTTGGTGCTATTGCAGGTGCAACTCCTTTCTCCACCCACTTATCAAACTTCGTATGATCAAAAACTTCCAACCTTCAATACCAAAACACACACATACAGTTTCATATCTGAAATAAAGATTATATCAAAGATCTTGTCGTCAAGTCTCCAGACAAACAAGCAAAGTCAATGACACACGAAACCTATCTCAAATCCGATAACACAGTAAATGACAAACATTTATCCACAAAAAAAAGAAACATTTTTTAAAGAGAACATGTAAAGGAAGAAGATTTTTCAGACAAAGATTTACCCACAACCGTGTTCCAAATAATAAGGAAGATTCGACAAGAGAGTCTCATCAATATCGAAGATCCAAGTATCCTTCCCATCGTCACCACCAAAACCAAAGCTGCTCGCGTACACGTTAGCCTCTTCCGAAACTCTCTCCAAATCGACGACGTAGCCTTTACCCATCAGATAATCTTTCACGTAACCGGCGCATTCCGCCGGAATCTTCTTCCAAGGCGCGAGATTGTTCGTCTCCGCCGCGAATCTCCAGCTCGTGCAATTCACATTGACGTTATCGTCGTCGATGGCGCTCTTGAGCTCGTGGGTCTCGAAGATCAACGGTCGTGGAAGGATATACGAGCTGGAGTTTTCGTTGGACAAAGCCAGAGAGAACAAGGACAAGAAGACAAGGAGACTCATAAACATCCGCATCGTGTAATGCCGGAAAAAAAAGATGTGATTTTGATCAAATGGGTATCAAGAATGTTCAAAAGGGTCTTCAGGAATCTGATAAAGCTCACGGATTCAATGTTATACGACGGCGAAAGGAATCAGGACATAAGCGAAATCAGAAGAAGAGTTTCATTTTTCCAATCAAGAAGATAGATGGAATAAAGAAACCCTAGAAACAGCAAACTTTTCCCTCAAGTCCTGTTTTTTTTTCTTTTTTGTCAATGGAGGAATCTGAGACAGAAAGCTACTGTTTCTTTTTGGGTAATGAAGATGACAAGATCCTTGTTCTGTAATGGCCATAGATAAATATATAACAAATATAAATAAGGCGTGTGGTTTCGGTTTTTAATCTGTGACAATTAATTATTAAGTTCGGTTTATCTTTAGAATCACAAAACAAAAGTTCGCTTTGAAAGAACAACAGAACAGAAAAGAATACACAGATTTGTAAAAGTGAGAACGCTTGCCGTTTATACACCAAAAAAACGCTACACAGTTTTGGTTTTATTTTAGTCTAGACCTCCACTCCATGATGGCTGAGTAAAGAGTATAGTTTGGCAAAAGGTTCTTGCTATGTAACGGTGAATCAGTCATCGGTGACGTGTTGTGCTCCTCAAACCACTCCTCTATCGCACGACGGTCATATGTGTATCCATCAGCCGCAACACACGGCTCGTTCATCACGTCCTACATTGTATATACAAGTTCACCCCTATCAGCTTTCTTATCTAACTAGTTACTTGACTTGCAAGTAACCAATGACATAAAGAACAAGGTGTATATAAGTTACCTTGAGTAAGGGGCAGAGGAAATGAAACGGAGGCTGAGTCGGCACACCGGAAATCGAATTCCTTGCCTTCTCAGCTACTTTCTTCAGGCTCTCGAGGGCCGGAAGAATCTGATCTCTTAAGTCAGGCCTATCTTTCCCGCGTAGCTCTGTGCAACACAGAGCCAATGAAGTCAATTCTCTAGTTTCTTCAACAGGCCAGTTACCAGCTTTCTGATCTAAGATCTTGAGAAACTCATCGTTACTATCCATAGCGCTCTCAACGAAGTGTGTTAATGCAATAGGAGGTTTTGCTGTGAGGAGCTGAAGAACTATCAATCCAAAGGAATAAACATCTGACTTAGATGATATCATTCCTGTGCGTTGATACTCTGGATCCATGTAACTTAACGTTCCCACAGGGCTTGTTTGTTTGTATATAGTGAACTTAGTTGATAAAGGGTCGACTTGAACCATCGTTGAGAGTCCAACGTCTCCGACTTTGCTGACAAAGTTGTGGTCAAGTAAGATGTTTGCCGGTTTTAGATCACGGTGAATGATTGGTTTAGGTTTTGATTTGTGGAGGAAGACAAGAGCCGCTGCGACTTCCCATGCGATCCTAACCCGCTCAAACCACGGGAGTGGTGGACTGTTGTTGACCTGGAACAGTCTGTCCTCCAAGCTACCGTTTTCCATGTACTCATAAACTAAAGCTCCTTGCTCAGGGCATGCTCCTAAAAGGAGTACCAAGTGAGGATGCCGAATCTTACTCAAGATTTCAAGCTGCAAAGTAGAGACCAGAGAGATAAATGTAGGTGCTTAGAAAAGAGAAGACTTCTATGCTAAAACCAAAAATCTTCCCTTAAGTATGGCCATATAATCCGAGATCAAAAACCGAACTAAAAACTTAACCCAAAACTGAAAAAATCTTTATAAAACGGTTTCTATATCTTTCGAATAAAAAAAAGAATCAAACTGGAACCGGAGCAAGAATCAAAAGGGTTTCGAATATCTAAAATACCATGTATAGTTTGTATACTTAATATATAAAAATTATATTTGGTTTTAAAATTACCAAATATTCTCAAAATACTACTTATAGCCTAACTATCTTAAAACAGATTATCCAAATATTTTCAATCTAAAATATTTAAACTATTTGAATTACCCGAAAGAATCAAATTACCCAAATATTTAAATTTGTTAGAATTGTCTATTATTTTCTCAAAAAAAAACTATGTTTTATAAGAATTATTCAAAATTGTCCAAAACCGAGTTGGACCAAAATATTCATTAAATATTAGTCTATTCCTAACCTTGTTATCCGAACTAAACCAAAAATCAAAATTAAAATAACCGAACTGAAACCAAACTGAATTTCACAATAACCAAACGGTTCTTATATCTCAAACCGAAAAAAACAAATCCGGACCGAAAACTGAACACCCGACTGAACTGAAACTTAAGCCTAGTTCCATACCTCTTGTTGGAATTGTTTGGACAGCCCACTTTCAGCGGTATGCAGAACTTTGACAGCGGCGGTTGTATGATGCATGTTACACTTGTAAACAGATCCATAAGCTCCCATACCAATCTTCAGCTCTTCTGAGAACGATGAAGTGGCTGCTACAATTTCTTCCCAAGTGAAGTGCTGATATTGCAGCCGCGGAGACTCAAGAGTGCCTTCAAGCTTCTCTTTCTCTTTAGCATCACGAGCAGCTTTCCTCTCAGCTTCTCTTCTCTGCGCAATTTCTTTCTCCGTTTTTTCTCTCATGCTCTCTGCATCCCTCCTCGCCTTTTCAAAGTTCTGCTTCTCCTTTTCTGCTAACTCTCGAGCTGCGTACTCCTTTAGCTTTAGCTCTTCAAGCTTTATGGCTTCTTCTAACCGACGTTGGTTAAGCTCACCAAGCTGAAACATTATAAACAAGATTGCATTGAGAGAACAAACTAATAGGTTTCTCATCAAATGCAAAGTTATATAAGACTATGCAGCCTTTACCTTTCGGGAAGCATCAAAGGTTTCAGTTTGAGCAGCAGTATACATTTCTTGAACATGTCTTAGCTCAGCTCTTAACTTCTCAACCTCAAAGCTTAGGTTTACCTGAATGAAAAACTTTATATTACTATTCCCATTTACAAGATTAAATGTAATTTTAAAAAATCAATTTTAATACCTGGTTATCTGTATAAGAATGTTCACTTAGATTATCAGACATGTTGGAAGCTTGTTGAGAAGCACGAGAGTGAGTGGTATCAATCACCATGCCGGTCCAACTAAATTTACCACCGGCATTCCCATATTCACGGTTGCTAGATGAAGAACTCATAGCGTCTTTCCTCTCCTCATAATCTCTAAGCCGTGGAGTCCAACGTGATGTATCTGTGCTGCTTCTATTGATACTCGAAACATCTTTGGCTTCATCTGCATCCATAGACATGCACCTGGTATCATCGGAGCCAACAGAACTTGTGTCCATTGGAACTGATGCTTGTCTAGCAATTCCTTGGACATGTTGAAATCTCCTGACCGGAAGGGATAAAGCACGAGATTGAGAGTCAAGTGCGCTTGAAACTCCATCTGTTGATTCTAGAAGAGAAATAGGGTATAAAAGTTAGACCTATACACTATGTATGGTAGCATATTCGTACAGAATACTAATGTTCAAGAAATTGCTAGACGGTGTTAAACGTTTTATAAAAGACTATTGTTTAGGGGGGATTCTAGAACTATTTTTGAACGCTTAGACCATTTTTTTATAAAATAGGTTCGTTTAGCAATTAGGCGCGGCCTAGACCGATTTTTAGAAGAGTGCAAAACACATTGATGAGTCATGTACCTGAGTTGGGACCAGAAGAACCGCTGGAGGAGTCAGTTCTTTCACTACCATCATCTCTTATAGTTGCATTTCCATCTGAGTCTGATGGTCGGACACATGACAATTTTCCTTTCGAAACAACATACACTGTACAAAAGCTGGGCACCAAAGCTGATATCGCCGAGCACATATCAGCTTTCCTAAAAAATTTCAAAGCATATTTTCATTGGTACAATAAAACCAAAAAAAATATAAAAGGTTCAAAGCTAGCAACTCATTGGTGTGTGTATAGTGTTTGTTACCTTGAGAAAAAGCTACGTGATGAGCCTCCAATAACGAGTCTCTCCATTGAACTCCGAGTAACTTCTTCAGCTATAGCGGCTGCCACATTATCTGACTCGATCACATGAACTTCTACTGACACCTTTAGTTTAAATAATTCATGAAACTTTCAGTTTTTTGATCTTAGAAACAAAAAAAGCAAAAAACTAAGATATAAAAGACAATAATACCTTTCTCCGCTCGAACATTTTCTTATAAGGTTTAATAACTTCTTCTGACTGCCACAGTATCTCCTGTCTATATGCAGCTACTACATCATCTCGTACCTCCGATATAGGGATTGTATTTCCCACTTGAGAAGAAGCAATGAATGAACATCAGACTTCAAAATAAATAAAGTCTTAAGTTTCACAATAAACGGAAACATGAGTCTTAGTTGAAGCTTTACTTGGTGTAGGTACAGAAGTAATCCTTGGATGGACGTGAAGCAGCTTGAAGCTAACATTGCCTTCAGGAGAAAATTTATCGAGCGCCCATGTAACTACATTTTTGTTTTTCTTGCTCTCACTAAGAGCCACGAAGACGGTAAAAGATGGAGGTAGGGCAAGATTGTCTGGTGATCTATTCATTGTCTTATCTTTTTTTATTCTCTTGTTTTTGCTTTTACCTGCACACTCAAACTATTTCAGACAATGCAAAACAATATATCCTTCCTAATGTAGAGACAAAAAATGAACAAAAGGACAAGATCTTGAATTCAAAAGAGATATACCGATCAAGAGTTTAAAAGTCAAATGTCTGAGAGTCTAATTATGCGTAAAAGCAACACCCAATAACCATAGAAGCTATAAAAGCTCAACTTTTTTTTTTCTTTTTTGAATACTTTGTTCGGTCCTAAACCCAAAATCACATGTAATATTAGTTTCGTACCAACTGTTATCTTAGCACAATGCAGTTACAGAGACTTGGCAAGACTATGCAACATTAACCAAGTCAATCTCCATAAGTAAAACAAGAAACTCAGAATTTGAATCTACCTGGTAGATAGAGGATGCAACTTTAGTCAAAACCCAAGGCAGAACTAGGGAGAAGAGGAACGTTATGCTTAAATGGTGGAAACTTCCATACAAAACAGCAGCTAGACGACGAAGAAGAAGACGACCCACGTTAGTGCTACTAATCTCAGATACAACCCATGGCTTCTTATAGTCAGAGAATCTTATGGAGATTTTAAAACAGTTATTGAAAATAATAAGAAAATGAAACAAGTTGATCATGTCATTATCGTCAAAGGATCACTCCTGGTATATACTCTTTTGTTCTCGGCAGAATTTTCTTCATTATTATAGTGACAATAGGGGCGGTGTGTCTGTGGGCACTGAAAGAAAGAAGTATTCTCCATCGTAATTATTCTAATCATGTTTATCTTCCTGATTCTAATTAGTTTGCTTATATTAATTAATAATTACATTTCTCAACGCCATTATTAAAAAACTTATATTTTCCCTTAGTTGTTGCAGGCATGACCTGTGCCTTCCTCACGTCTATTTGTGTTATCAAAAAAATTTCGTCAACTATGTTATCAATCTTATTATATTTAAGATTTAAGATTTGCAATTTACGATTTGGAATGTTAATTTCTTATAATATAACTTAGGTAGAATAATGAGAAATTATATTTAACTATATTTTGAACAAAAAAAAAATGTAACTATATGTTCTAAAGTGCCAACTTTATTTTAAATGGTAGTTTGTTTACTGCAACAAGTTTTTATAATCTTTGCATGTGTTGTGAACAAATGTCTTTATCAAAGTTATAAAATCCATCTTCTTGATTTGGAGTTGGAGAAAAGTAAATATACTGAAACAAAACGAATTTATTTTCCATAGTTTCATTGATAAGAATATTTTACTTTGTGGTTTTGGAAAATGATAGTTAGAGTGGTTTACAGTTTTTAGTTTAGAGCTCTGAACTTTCAAGCTAAGATTAACAAGAAGATTAATGAATATGTTCAGCCTCCGGCTCAAAAGTTCTTCAGTAATCCCATGAAAACCTCAGCTAGTATATATTTCCTTCTATCATGGGACTGCAAATCCCAACACGTTCTTTCGAAATTGGTGTGTTGTATGCTAACTTAGTAATGAATCATTTGAATTTCTTTTATCTAATATTTTAACAAGATATGAGCAACACATATAGGTGTTTCAAAAAAAAAAGTGTTTCAGAAAAAGAGCAACACATATATTGTCTTCACCATTCAAACAAACTCTCATCATCACACATAAAATGATAAGCCCACCTTCATGTGGTTTGTGTTCCAATGGAAGAGTGTATATATTGGTTATTAAAAATGTATAAGCATTGCATGGGTTGTGGATGAGAGAGACTGTTCCTGAAATAGGGACATTAGACAGTGAATCTCATTAAAATTTTGTAATCACCGGATCACAAAATGTGGCTTTTGAATGAAGAGAGAGGTCAAAACGATTAAAAAGTGTTGTAACGAGCGAAATATATATAAAGAAAATAGAATATAAGATCTTGGTAAATTGGTCTAAACCACGAAATAAATAAAAGTGCAATATCTTGATCTCTCAGCTTAGACCAAACACATGAAATGTTTGTTATGTTATTTTAATTTATCTGCAAAATAAAAATGTTAACATTATCTAATTTGTCTTTTGGATGTGAAGAAACATCACCTAAAGTGTAAAGCAACAGAGAACATATAAATGATTGTACATTAGCAATCAGAAATAGTTTTATAGAATAATGTACTAGTCTTATAAATAGAAATATAGTTAATGATTGGTTGGAATGTAGCTGTCAAAATATAACTGTAGAACTTTTTTTTTATTTAAGTGTAAGTTGTAACTAATGTATGTGTGAAAATTAAATGAGAAAGAGAAAATAAAAAGAAAGATATTCCTACCAAAAATATTTTACACTAATAAATAATATTTTAGAAAATAAGGCTCTTATAACTATTTATGTATTTTTAACTAATTTTAAAAACTAAATAAAGTATGATTGGTGATTTTATTTCTGTAAATAAAAATTAAAGCTACATACACTTGTTACAACTTAATCAACCAGTTAGAAATTTTTATAATTTAAAATATTAATTTTAGAAAAAGTCGTGACTTGCACATATTTACCCAGTGATTTTATTTATCTATTAGTAACATAATAGTATTATTTAAAAATAAAACTAGACTGGTTATACATAACTAGGGTTTGCAAAAAATGTATCAACATATGGCTTTTTAATCTTCATTTCAAAAGAAAAATCAACAAACGGAGTTCTTTGGATTGATCTTTCGATTCAGTCGAATTGTTTATTCATCGTACCAAGATTTGTGTTTCTGAAATTGTTTTGCAAGATGAGTTTTTGCATATATTGGTCGTTGTGACATCTTTCTATGGCCGTTTAAGAATGATTTGCTTCGATGAATGCAACCACCAAACCATTCAAACTTTATTATTATTTTGGATAAGTGCATAATTAGAATGGATATTCACATGCAGAAGTTTTGCTGGGAATAATGACACGAAGTTGCCTAGGTATTTAGATAGGCTAGTGTGAAAGAAAATGACACTCATGCAAACATTCGTCATCGTAAATAGAACGTAAGCCGGAAATTGAGTGGATAAGGCCCACACGCTATCGCTCTTTTTCTTTCTTTCGTTAACATTTACCCACTTTATTAAGCAACTATTTTTTTAAAATCATTTTATGAAAATAAATAAAACAACAAATTATCCTACACTACGGGTCCTTCAATAAACCATGATCACGGATTTGGTAGATAACGGCTTGCCCAAACCCGTCTGCATAAAAATTAGTTGTGTTTTTTTTTTATTAACTTGAAGGTATTTCAAATCTAGAGAATGATTCTGACTACTTTTAAGGGAAGTTGTCAGGAGCAGCGTAGAAGGAGGGACAAACAGTGCACCCTTACAAGAAATAAGGATTCTATATTTTTTTCACAATTTGGTTGATTTTTTTGTTTTAAATTATTTTAATAAAATTAGTTTAACAAAAAACTTTTATATATATTTCTGTAACTAAAATTTATTTATATATTTTTATGATTAGATTTATTACAGATTCTCATAAATAGATTTTAAAAAAATTATATTAATTTTTAAATATAGAAAAACTAAATTTTCATTACAAAAATGCTGAAAAAAATCGGCTCAGAAGTCATTAAAACTCTTAAGTCAATGTTAAGACATCTAATTCTAAATATTTCTACATATTCGTAATTTGTGAATATGTTTACAAAAACACTTGAACCTAAACGCATATAGTTTAGACTAATATTTTTCAAGTTGGATGTTTTTTTTATCTTGAAGATATCCTAAGTCAAGATTCATGTAAAGATCTAGATTAGTTTTTAGAAATTTGGTGTGGTTCATGATTAGACTCCCATTTCAAATATTTAAAACATAGTTATATATTTGCATGACCATACAAATTTTGTGTTGTGGGGTTGTTCCAAACCCCGATCTTTATAATTTGTCTACCACTATATTAACCATGTGTAGTTTTCAATTTGGTTGTTAATTTTCACTTTCCAATTTAAAATTCGATATTATATATAAATAACCTACTACCACTGAAGTTAAAAATACTTTATTTCTATATATAAATTAAGTTAAGTGGCACATTGTTGTTCACTAAAGTTTCTTCAGAATAAATTAACAATTGACGTTTTTTAGTTCGTCTAAGTTAAACTACACCTGATGGTATACTAAAAATTATACAAACTTGTATGATTATTTAATTAAAAAAACTTAGAGGTGCCATTTTGTTTTTCATGTATATATCCCATAGTGTTTTCCTGTTATATGATCTCTTTGGTAATGATATAAGTGAATACTATCTCTTCTTTGTCTCCACACCAGAACCTTCACCAAATGCATATCCGATCATGACACATACTGATTTATTTTTCGGACACATGATTCTATATATAATAAGAAAGCTAACCTGTAAGTATATGTTTCATGTTTTTTCTCAATTAGTGTTGATACTCCTTTTCCGTACGCCATGTCTTCTGAATTTCAAATTGGTTTTGGAGTCCTATTGAGTGTGATATACTAATTAATGCATAGACAAATCAAACCATCCGTAGTCGTTTTAGTTATGTGTTTAGGTTTCGTATTTGGGAACTCAAATATAACCATATAAATTCGGGAATAATAATATCCATTATGAAGGAAATACTGTTACAACTATAGAAGTATATATATAGTATTTAATGCAATAGAATAACAGAGAAATGGATAAGCGTGTCGTGGAGAAGAAGGACCAAGCAAAGCAAAGAAAGTAAATTATATTCTGAGAAAATCCTTTAAAAAGAACATTTAATTTATTTATTTATTAAAACATTTAAATCTTATCCGTCTCCTCGAAATCGTCAAACTGTTGTAAGAAAACCTACGAAATAGCGAACTCAAAACAGACACATTCATCATAGATCCGCTTCACTAGACCAAAAAGACAATAACTGATCACCGAGTTTAACGTACGAGAAAACCTGTCGGAGTAAAACTTTTTCTGTTTGTCTTCATGTTTGGTGGAGGAAGAGGACCCATGGGTGGCGGCGGAGGGATGCTACGCGCCGCCGGACGTGCGATGACAAGAACTGGTGTGACCAACGGTGGTATTCAAGATCCCTTTGCTTCATCTCCGGCGTCTTCGTCGACGACTCCGGCTGGAAACGCATCTGTTGCCCATGGTGATCATAAACTCGGATCTTCTTCTGGGTCGAACAATCTGACGCTTTCTGCGGCGTCAGGGTCGCTGTTGAATCTCCCGGTGGCTGCAACCGCCGGATGGAGCGGGGGAGCTTTTTCGTTTATCAACTCCGGCGCTTATGAAGACTTTGAGTGGGTTTCAGAGGAAGGAACAGAGGAAGAAGATGACTCTGTTTTTGGCTCTGTTCCTTCTGTTGATGAAGTCCATGATGCTGTCTCTGCTCTTCAGCAGTAATTATCTTTGTTCTTTCTTTATTTATTTGTGTGTGTTTGTGATTGGTTGGGTGAGATTTTTTTGAGCTTTTGAAAACTTCTATCAATGATTAGAATTGACAATTAGTCTCATACATGTGGATGAGCTTTAACTGGTAGATATTTTAGTGGTCACGAGATTAATCGTACAAAAAAGTAAATAGAGAGAGACACGAGAAGTGTCTTGGCTTTGATAGATTGTCTGAAAGTTAACTCTCTCTTTTTTTGTGAGTGTGATTGAATTGTCTTGATTTAATGAAACTAAAAGAAGATGGAAATTCTATCAACTAACTTTCGTTTTGTTTGCTTCTGTGATTAGTGTCCTCGTGTCATTTATAACCCCACACAGTTGTTTGTACCTAACCTTGAAATTGTTTGTTTCTTATGAACTCTAGAAAATGCTCTCTTGTTTAATGAGAATTTTGGTAACTGTTGATTCTTGTTTTCTTGAAGGGTTTTCGATGGAAGTTCGTTTTCTCAGCTGGTTAGAGACAAATACGAGAGCTATCCGGAAAATGGTGGTGGAAACCAGAGCCCTATAGCGACAGGAATGGTTCATCAAGCTCCTTCGTCTGGCTCGGATTCTGACTGGATGGAACCTTCTGTGCAACTATGCCATTCAAGAATCTTACAGCCTCATGCTTATGATCAGGTTTACAATGCTTTTGACCTTCTGCGAACTGAACCATCTGTCCAGGTGATCCTTTTTCATTTCTTGATTCACTAAGCTCAAAGTTCTATCTTGTTCTGTTAACTATTCTTGAATCCTACAAAAGTGATCAAAGAATAAAAGTTTTTCTTTGACCATCGGCAAAAAGTATATTCTAAAGTTTTGTTTTGAACAAACGCGAATCAACTACAAAAATCAAAACACTTAGAAAGACAAATACCCGTTTTAGAGTTTGTATATTGATTATATGTGAATGAATAATTTAACATCCTTTAGACTGTAATTACATAACCTCAAAACCCAATATTCTGTAATTATAATTTACCATCCTTTAGTCTTGTCCAACTAATGTGTTATTTTACTGGTGCACTAAGATTTAAGTTACTCTGGAATCAACAACTTTAGTGTTCAATTGGTCATTTCTTTTGTATCATGTATTGAGGCTTTTAACGTTATGGTGCAGAGAATGGTAATATCATTGTCATCTGACAAAGCAGTGTGGGATGCTGTGATGAACAACGAGGTGGTGCGAGAGATTAAGGAGCTCTACAACAATGGCATAAGTCAAGGTATATTAGTAAAACGTATTGATTAGTTTTTAAAGCCTTTCTTTTGAGAGAGAGTTCTCAAGACACTCATTGACTTGTTTGGTCTTTTATGTGTTCCTAATAAACAGATGAGGAGAGTTCAGATGACACTCCCAGGGAGAATAACGCAGCAGTGGATTTCATAAAATGGGTATTTGACAACACAATGGTTAAAGCCAATGAAGTGTTTAAGAAAATAACAAAGCTCGTTATAGAGCTCTTGAATAGTCACAATGATGACGGTGGTGTTAACAAAAAGGGGAAAGACACCAAATTCAACAATTGGCTCGAGGAAAAGCTGAAGACTTCGGTCTTGCTCTCCATCGTGGTCATGCTGGTCGTGATGGTGTCCCGAGCATGCAACAAGTCTTGATCGTTTCAAAATTTGTCGACAATACTTTTCAGTCTTTGTGTCTTGGACACTAATGCTTGTTTAGCTTTCCTTCAAGTCATGGTTTGTTTTTGGTAATATCTCTGGTTTTGCATTCCATTTGTTGACGTTGTAGACGATTACACTCAGTTGCGTTTTCTGTCATAAAGAACTCTGAATAAGAGTTTTACTTTTCTTTCACCAATACGTTGGGATCTTTTACAACAGAAAGAAGTTTGTAAGAACATGGTTAAAGATAGGGTTGTAGTCACAGAATCTATGTGGACAATACTATTTCTCTCTTCTTTAGGAACCGAAAACGATGCTATTGCAAGTGACGACAAGTATTATTGGAATACAACTTCAGCAGAAGCTGCAAGTTTTCAAAACTTAATTTTTCAAGAACGCTAGCTGCTATAATATTACACATACTAAGTACTATAACCCATTGTTTGTTTCTTCTTTCTCTCTATCCCTTTTCCATTGGTTTGTTTATATTCAACAAAAAAAATATATATATACATATATATAAAACAGAGATACAAAATTTGTTAACCCATGTCCTGTTTGGGGCCGATCATTCTAAACAATATATTAATCAGAGATGTTTTATAGCTCAAGAACAACCAGAGATTTTCCACTCACTTTTTTTTTTCTTCACTACACACCGGTTTAATTTCTGCAGTAAACTGCTTTAACAAACCGAATGTAACCAGTTGATCAACCTCAAACTGAAACTTTCCTGAACTTGATTTACTGAAGCTTGAGCTTCAACAGTTATTATACAACCAATTTACAGAAATAAGATCAAACACAACTCAGACATTTCATATTGACAAAAAATAAGGAAGAATGAGATGTCGAACTTTATGGTTCCTACTCAGTACTCAATAAAGCTTTGCATTCTGATCTTATAACACTTGGTCTATGCTTAGCGCTTGGCATGATTTGCAGATGTTCTATGTCTCTCTGTTTTTTTTTTCTTACATTCTATTGGTGTTTTGTTGGGAGCAGGAGGAAGAGACGGCGCCAGAAAGAACCTTCATCAATCCGCTGCTCTTGTCTGACAATCATCTCCTCTCTCTTTTCTTCTTCATTTTTTGTATGTTTGTTTTGTTTTCTTGTTGTTCTGTATAATCTAATTGGGAGATGTTATGTTAGGGTTTGTGTTAGAAGATGGCGGAGTCGCAGCAGGCCAAGAGTCCCGGCAGAGGCGGTGAGAGCGGCGGAGACCAAAGCTCTAGGTCGTCTTCGCACGTTCGTGAGCGAAACAGGTTTCTCTTGATTGCGAACATAAGCCGAACAAAGTTCTAGGTCGTCTTGTCCAGGAATGTGTCTCCGAGTTCATCAGCTTCATCACCAGCGAGTATATCTTTCTTATCGAACATGGAGTTTAGATTTTCAGAAAGTTTTGTTGGTTAATTATTGTGTGGTTTGATAACCCGAATGGGTGTGAACTATATACTTGGATAATGATTGAATCGCGCACGATGTCACTTTCTTTAAAGAGTATTTCGACCCTATTTCAAATCTTTGGGTTACACGAAATCCCTTTGTAGGATAATACAATCAAAGTCTCATTCTTGTTCTAGGCTAAGATACAAGAATAACAAATAGAGCTTTAGTGTTTATATGTGTTTCTTCAAAGATCTTTGAACAATGATCTATCTCTCTTTAATTAACAATAAATATCTCTCTTTGTAGAAGTTGTACAAAGTCTTCAACTTCTCAAGTTGTTTCTATCTTTTTTCAAGTACAAGAATACAAGAATAACAAATAGAGCTTTAGTGTTTATATGTGTTTCTTCAAAGATCTTTGAACAATGATCTATCTCTCTTTAATTAACAATAAATATCTCTCTTTGTAGAAGTTGTACAAAGTCTTCAACTTCTCAAGTTGTTTCTATCTTTTTTCAAGTGCCCATTTTCCATTTCCCACAACTCCTTTATATAAAATACTAAGGGTTACAATGGTTAACACTAAGAGTTGCAATGGTTAGCACCAATAGTTGCAAAGGTTCATGAAGAATTGCAATTGTTAGTAAAGAGTTACAATGGTTAATCACCAAAGGTTGCAATTATCAATATGGTTATTACCAATGGTTGCAAACATCAATAGTTGCAAGGTTTCATTTATCTAGTCGTAATTGTTCATATGAACAATTGCAATGGTTCATGTGAAATATTGCACATATACACTTAAATATCCAACAAGTTTGAACCTTTATGGGTGAATTTGAGTCCACTTGTGTAGTTAACTTTGCGGTTTGGTGGGTTGATTGAAAAGTTAAGGTCTTTTCGATCCTGTTTCGTGTTCTAATTCTCTGTAGTTAAGGTATTTTACTGAGAAATATTTTGGGTGATGCAGATCTTTGATAGTTTTCAGAAGCAAATGTTTGGAGAACAAGAAGACTCTGATATCTTTCTCTTCTCATTCACAGTCTCAGTTTGATCAGTCTCCACCTTAGACTCACCATTATTGTTGTTGTTAGAACCACCACCACCATGCTGCTTCCTCTTGGACCGAGCACGCCGGTTCTGGAACCAGTTGTAGACGTTTTTCTCAGCGATCTGGCCGTGTTGGCTAAGCTCTTCGGTTATGTCTTTGATCTTTTGTTGTTTGTAAGCAAAGTATATTTAGAAATTTGTATAAATGAAAATGTATTGTCAAGTTCACAAACATTCATCTGCCTTCTCAAGTTCACAAACGTTCTTCTTTCTCAAGTCCATCTCAAACATTCTTCTTCCTTCTCAAAATATTTATCTCAAGATCAAACGTTCCATCTCAAGATCAAATGTTCTTACTTCTCAAATAATTATCCAAACACAACATCAAACATTCCATCTCAAGCTTTATAAATAACTTTCATCAAATATTTTTTTAAGAACTCTTAATTAAGAGTCTTGCAATGAAACACAAAAATGATTGGGTTTCTTAATGTTGTCTCTCAACTCACTTTTACTACTTAAAAGTATTAAAAAAAGAATAAGAGCCCCTAAATAGAGTTTTGGGATAATCATGCTCTGAGACTCTTTAGAACATGTTAACCGGAGTTCTTAGGGTGAAATTTTTAACGTAATTTAAAAATCAGTTTTTAACTTTAACAAATAAAAAATTAAGAACTGGTTTTTAAATAAGACATTTAAGAACTTGTTCTTAACTATTTTTTTGTTAAAGTTAAGAATTGGTTCTTAAATTACGTTAAAAACTCCACCCTAAGAACTTCCAGTTAATCATGCTCTTTATTTTCTTTCTATTCTACAATATGTATTTTAAAAAAAAAATATTCTAAAATTTCATTCTTACTTTTATACAATATATCATCACCTAAAGCTATCAATTAACCACAACCATATATGTAATGTAGAAACATTTAATATGTAGCTAAAATCAATTTAGCCATGTATAAGCTATCAGTTTTGTTATTAACTAATTTCTCATAGATAAAAAATCTATAAATTTCAATAGATTAATTTATAGCTAATTTGAGAGTACGGCTTGAGTAGATTGGAATGAAACATTTTAATAGGTTCTATTTTATATAACATTTCTAAAATTTTTAGATGTAAAATTTATTGATTATATATAAATAAAATATGTTGTTCAACATATATATGACAAATATAAAATTTGTTAATATATAATATGAAACAGATATTTTTATTTTATAATAATCAAGGTAGAATAGACTATTACTGGATACATAAATTACATAACTACAATAATGCCAATTTTTTTATTGGATATCAAAATGACACATGTTACGTGACAGTCATTTACTCCTTCCGTTTCATTTAATTTATTGTTGTAGAGTAAAAATTTTATTTCAGAAAAGCATCAAAATTTATTAACTTTTTATGTTATATGATTTTTATATTTTTCAATATATTTTTTTATTGGTTGAAATGTGTTTAGATGTATGTATAATGATCTTTTTATTTAGAAAATATATAAAAAAAAATATTTTCTTAATTTGTATATACAAATCTAAAACAATAATTAAAATAAAACGGAGTGAGTAATAAAAATAATAGTGTCAAAATACAACATAATTGCAATGTGAGTAAGATTGTAACCAATTTCGGAAGATTCATCTTAGAGTTAAGAAAAACTTAAACTTATTATCTAACTTGGGATAATTATATTTATTTAGTTAAATTGTTGTTATTTGTTTTAATTTTAATTTTTGTTAAAAATGTTCCAAGATATTGTAATATCTAGCTTCTTTCATTATGATTTATATTCATTCTGATTCTCGTATGTTACAACAAAACAATTAAAAAAAATTCAGGTGATGGTATTTTATACAACATATCATCACCTCAAAATACCAATTAACCACACCCATATATGTAATGTTGAAACATTCAATATGTAGTTAAAATTAGTTTAGCGATGGATAAGCTACCAATTTTGTTATTTAATAATTTCTCATAGATAAAAAATATAATCTATACATTTTAAATAGATTAATTTATAGCTATTATAAGAATAGTCTTGAGTCATTTGGAATGAAACATTTTAATAGGTTCTGTTTTATATAACATTTCTAAAATTTTAGATTTAAATATTATAGTTTAATATATAAATAAATTATGTTCTTAATAATATGAAAATGTAAAATTTGTTAATATATATAATAAGAAAACATTGATTTTTCTTATATAATAATAAAGATATCATAGACTATTACTGAATATAATAATAGATAAATTACATATTTAAATAAAAATAATTCCTTTTTTTTTTTATCAAAAGGCATATTTTATGTGACAGTCACTTACTCCCTTTATTTCAGTTTTTGTAGAGTAAAATTTTTGTTTCAAAAATAAGTGTAATCTTAGAATTTTAATGCAAAATTTATTAACTTTATATGTTATATGATTTTTTATAGTCTTCAGTCTTTTTTTTATTGGTTGAAATGTGGATAAGTGTATGTGTAATGATTTTAAAATATAAAAATTAAATTAAAATGAAATGGAGAGAGCAATAAAAATAATATTGCCAATATACAACATAATTGCAATGTGAGTAAGACTGTAACGATTACCGGAAGATTCATCTTAGAGTTAAGAAAAGCTTAACTTATCATCTAATATTAGTTTATAGAAAATCATTTTTTCTTTCATTTCTTTTAAAATGTGTATAACATAAGAAAAATAACATTTATTCTTATCTTCCTCAAACATTTTGAAAACTTTCAAATACAATGGCTAAAAAATAGAAAAGAAAAAACTATACATATATCGAGCTCTTCGAAGAAGAAACCAAATCTTTTAGCAGACAACACTAGCTGCTCTTGTAGACACATGACTTGCTACTTCAAGCAACATGGGATTCCATTTCATCACTTGCTACTTCAAGCAACATGGGATTCCATTTCATCACCACTTTATCACCATACATTCCATCTACTTTATATAGTCTGTCAATGTCAGTTTATGCTGAGATACCGACTTAAGCCCATACCTCTATGCTCTTGACCCAATCAATTGACCCATAATAAACGCGCTATGGTAAAAACCATAGCCACCTTAAGCATCAACACTGACTTCCTCAGTATTTACATTTATATAAACTTTTATAGATTAATTATTAATTTATAATTTTTATAGGAATATATATTTGCACAAGATTTTTAAAATAATATTTAATACCTTATCAATTTTTTTTTGATTTTTTGAATTAGTCCAATTTGAGCCGGCAGAGTTTATTAATTTTTGTACTTTATTAAATATTAATTTATAAAAAGTTTACTGTATTTTCGGGTTAATTTTCTTATTTTGTTCAACCATTCGAGTCTTTACATCACTTAAATAAAAGTAAGCACTTAACTATTGTTTTCTTCTTGTTTTTCTAAAACATATATGAATTTCTTGAATACAATTGCAGAAAGTCATAAATAAAAGAAAAACAACTTGGGCTCTTCGAAGAAATACCAAAATCTTTTAGTAGACAATACTAGTTGTCCCCGAAGAAGACTTGTTGTATATTATTTTAAGATAATAATTATATAAGTAAAAAAACATTTGAAATATATAATTATATTATTTTTTGTGGAAAATCAAAGACGGCGTTTCAATTTACAAACGATGTCACACTCCACTTTGCTGCCTCGACACCTCTTTGGTGTTGAGTTGCAGCACCAATAACCATTTGGTTGTCTTTTGCATATTGGTGCCGCTGCATCAACTTGGTTAACACCTGTATAAAATTTTCAAATTAAAACAGTTAGAATAAATAATATAAAAATATCATAGTTTTGATAATGATGATAAATCATTGGATAAAAATAAGCTTTTTACGACATACATTCATGAAAAGTAGCAAGAAAAACCAAAATGATGCACAAGAAACCAAATTTAGATGTTGACATTGTAATTATTCTTTGAAAATAAATGCTTTGCTAGTTTGTGTTGGAGAAATCTTACATTTGAACATATAAATAAGTTTTGAAAACTTTTTGTGTGATGATCCAAAAAAAGCTGTAATTAAATTGACTGGTTAATTTTTTTTCTATCCTAAAATGTTTAGGTTAAAAGGATATTCCAAAATTTCATTTTATTTTTTTGATACAATATATCACCATCTAAAAATATCAATTAACCACAGCAAACATTCAATTTGTAGCTAAAATCGATTGGCATGCATTAGCTACCAATTTTGTTATTTACTAATTTCTCATATACAAAAAAATAATACTTTATTTTTAATAGATATATCTATAGCTGTTATGAGAATAGGGCTTGAGCCAACATGAATGAAATATTCTAATAGATTGTATTTTATATAACAGTTTTAATTTTTTTAAGTAATATTTTATTAATGGATCTATACCTAAAATATGTTTATTCAATATATGATAGAATCTGCTAATATATATAATATGAAAACATATATTTTCTTATATAATAATTAAAATATAATCTTATATAAATTACATATTTAATTAAAATCAACATCAAAATTTATTGGATGACAAAATGATACATTTAACGTGACAATCACTATATATAAATAATAGTGTCAATATACAACATAATTGTAATTTATTAAAATGATAACACATTATTGGAAGATTCATCTTTTTGTTAAGAGAAGCTTAAATTTATCATGCATTTTCAGTTATTTTACATTAAATGTTTATAAATTTATAAAGGGGAATCAACTTACAACTATTACCTTATAAAAATTATTCTTTCATTTCTTTTAAAATTCATTAAATTATGTATAAAATAAGAAAAATACTAACATTTATTCTTGTTTTCCTCAAACATTTATGAACCTTTTTTTTTGCTTAAAAACATTTATAAACTTCTCATATACAATGGCAAAAACAAGAAGAGAAACATCTATACATATATCGAACTCGTCAAAAAAGAAACCAAAAGGTTTTATCAGACAACGCTAGCTGCTCCCCTAGAAACAGGACTTGCTACTTCAAGCACATAGGATTCCATTTCATCACCACTTTATCACTGCATCTTCCATCTAGTTTATTTTGAGCTACTGACTTAAGCATATACCTCTCTGCTCCTGACCCAATCTCTTGACCATCGCCATCTTAGGCATCAACACTGACTTCCTCAGTACTTCAATGAAAAGAACCGCTGCGAGTAGAGCTATAAACCAAGATGCAGAAAAAAATTTAAGTGTGCTCTCTCCAAACCCCTAGAGGCACGTTCAGGGCATCCTCAGCATCCTGATGATTAGTACATTGGATGATAAAGGTTGTGGCCGGAGTTTCTTGGCGAAAGCTGTTTTTGAAATGGCTGCTCGAGCTGCTACTATTGCTTTAGGACACTTATACTGCATTCTCGGAGGGGGTTGCAGGATCTTTGCAATGAGTGGTGCCACACTGCTTACATCTCTATATGATTGCAGAAGAATCTTTCTTTTTGGAAGAGTCTGACTTCTTCTTTTGGTTCTTAAACATGTCAGAAAACGCAACAAATCCAAACGTTGATGGAATGCAGCAAGTGGATAGAATGCAGGAGAGGACGGAGTTATTAGTCAGTAAAAAGCATTTGATGGATGGAGACAAGATGAGAAATAGATTCAGTGGTTGCTTACAGGCATAGGAAAAGGCAGAGGTTAGTTGGCTCATTGATGTTCCTCAAGAATGGGTAACGGAAAATGTCTAAGTGAGAAGCCATGTGAGTTTCGTTCGAGTCTCCAGGTCA
Source organism: Sinapis alba (assembly GCA_012274485.2). Taxonomy (NCBI): domain Eukaryota; kingdom Viridiplantae; phylum Streptophyta; class Magnoliopsida; order Brassicales; family Brassicaceae; genus Sinapis; species Sinapis alba. The sequence goes on along the minus strand of MU107234.1, from coordinate 6,560 downwards.
GTTAGCTATTCTTCTTGTGCTGATAAGAATCTGAAACAACCACAAACAAACAAAGGAAGCATAAAAAACGCGTCCATACAACCAAAAAAACTACAATGACAACACTAAACCAAAATATCATAAAATTGAAGAATAATCTGCATACAACTGAAACTAAGTGTTTTCCTGCACAATATGCAGAAATTTAATTCTATTTAAAATATTTTTTTAATTTTTAAATTTTATTAATTGCTTACAATATTTAATTTAAAATTAATTTAGTTATATGTTATAAATAAGACAAAATAAATAATTTTTATTTAAATTTTTATTTAATAATATACATGTATATATTTAAGTAATGATCTAGAAAATATTTTTAATCTAACTTTTGGTTAGAATATATTAAATTAAATTTTATAAATTAAGAGATAATTTTGTTAGGTATCTACTCCCTCCGTTTCAATATGACTGTCACTTTGACATTTTCACACATATTAAGAAAGTGATTAAATGTATTTAAGTTGTTATTAATTACATCTATTTGATCAATAGTATTTGAGATAAATAAAATTATTTATAAAATTAATGCAGTTTGCAATTAATTTTAAAATGAAAGTAAATATAATTTGCATTAAAATTGAAAAGTGACACTTTTGTGTAACAAAAATATATATTAAAATAACACTTATTATGAAACAGAGAGAATAATTATTAAAATGTATAAATAAATAATATTCCAAAATTTCTAAATTTTAAAAAGCCACTAAAGATATTGAGAAAAAATTTACGTTTACAACAGGTTTGATATAATTTTTCAATTTTACCACTATTAAATGACTTAGATTATTTTTTCTAAATATTAAAATAAATTAGATTAATTTTTCTAAATATAAATAAAATATTTATAAATTTAATTCTAAAAAACTAAAATCTAAAAGATAAAAACTAAAAACTAAAAAAACAATTATCACGTATCACATGAGTCTTAGGTGAGATAAGCTGACCATCTCTTCACGGAGTAGCAATACTTCAAACCCACAAAATAGATATTTAACAATTAAAGTTTGTATGTCCTCAAATTATAACTAAAATATTTAGTTGTATGATATGCATACAGGAGCTACGCCACCCCGTGCTAATCCTAACCAACGGTCAACGAGTATATTCCAGAATACAAATAAATCATATGTTTCATAAAGAGAGTTATTTTGACTATTTACAAATTAATTAAAAATAATTAAAATGCATTAATGTTTTTAATGGTAAATGTTCAACCAATAATATTTTAGATAAATAAAAATATTTATAAAATCAATACATTTTGCAATAAATATTAAGCTAAAAACATTAATACTCCTTCTGTTTCTTAAAGAATGTCATTTTGATAGTTTTCACACATATTAAGAAAATGATTAGAATGTATTAATATTATTAATAATTCTAACTATTCAACCGATAGTGTTTTAGATAAATAAAAAAATTTATAAAACCAATGTATTTTACAATAAATATTAAGCTAAAAACATCAATAAATTGCAGTGAAAATTGAAAACGACACTCTTTATAAAACAAAAATAAAACCTCAAAACGATACTCTTTGCTAAACAAAGAGAGTAAATTACATTGAAATAAAAAACAACACTTTTATGAAACAAAAATTAAACTTTAAAAAGATACTTTGTGAAACGGAGAAAGAGAAAGTAGCAATTACATTAAAGTACTAGATAAGTTTTTTAAGGTTATTTAATTAGTGCAATCCTCAATCTAAGGCTGTAACAATTTCGTAAGAACAGTTATTATATTTCACACTGTCGGTGGTTTCTCAACAGATATCGATTGAACGATATCGGTTCTTGAACGTAATAATAGCGGTGAAGTCTATGTACAAGACATAACAAAACTCATGTTAAGATTTAAGAGAATTATTTATAATAAATTGACCATTAGTAAATTTATCATACTGCTTTGCTTTCTAAGTATTATACAAAACTGAAGATACCGCGTTGACGAATCACGTGTCATGTTGTTAATCAAGAGAAATGGTTGATTAATCTATTAAAATTCGTGAAAACTGAAAACTCATTTACGTAATTGATGTTACCAAGTGAAGATTAAGTTGTAGTCAACCATTCTGGGCGTTAAACAAGGGCTCTTCGCCATTAGTTTCCAAGTTAAAAACTTTAACACGACGACCACTAAAATTTACTAGAACTATGAATTTCAAGAACTGACCATATGGCACTAGTCGATAAAAAATTAAATGATTCTTTCCCCCATTTTTATAGACTAATAGTAAACTTCAACTTTTTCTACATAACATATATACAAAAAAAAAACTGAAGACTAAAAAAAAGTCGCTAAGCAACTAAAGAGAAACACATGGTTTAGAATTAGAGTTAAAGTAACAAAAAAAATAATCAAAAGTTACTTTCGGCTTCCTCAGCTCAAGAAAAGAAAAAGAATGAGACTGGCATGAGCATGAGCATGATACACAGCATAATGGTGTCAGTTTTGGTTTGGTCTATTCATTAATGCATAGTAATTAAAGTTGTAGACCAATTCGAACCTATACATTAACTTCACGTTTCCATAATATTTGAAAATGTAACTGTATAAAAGTTCATGTAAACAAACTTTATGCAACAAGGGGGAACATTGAAATGGGAAATGAAGAGTAACTCATACAAGTACAATAACATGACATTTTTGACATAATCTGAGACTCATACTCCTAAGTCCTAACATGAAAACTGGAAACTATGATAATTTTTAAAAGAAGTAAAATGCTACAAAAATGAAAGTAATATACAACAAACAGTTAATGAGAGACTAATTTGGACTAAAACTGAGACTGAATCAGGTCAGGTCCTACATCTCTGTTCTAATTTCAAGGCTCTATTTTCTTCAAAAACTTGGTACAGCTTGTGGGGACTGGACAGGCTGGTTTAAACCGGTTGAGCTGTCATCAGTCGGCTCTTTCTTCCGCCGCATCTCTATAACTTTGCGGTGGTGGTTAGAGTGAAGCTCACTCGAGAACGTCGGGCTACAAGCGGGTCTGTACTCCGGTAGTAACCGACCCGACTTATACCTAACACCGCACGCATTGCACAAAGTCTTGGCTCCCTTCGGTCCTGCTCTCCACTGTGGAGTTTTCTGAACGCCACAGTGACTGCAACGTCGCTGCGGCTGCAAAACAGACTCTGCTGACCTTTTCTTGTGCTTCTTGGGAACTGGAGGTTTCTCGGACGTGAAGTCTGGCTCGAGCAGCTCAGCACCGGAGAACCACGGGCTTGAAAGACCCGAAGAGGAGGAAGATGAGGAGGTTGAGCTCGATGAAGAAGGACCCGACGAGCCAAGAGACCAGGCTTTGAGTCCATTACGGTAACGTCTGCTACGGGCTTTGGCTGGAAGAGGGGACTTGAAACAAGACTCTTCAGAGGCTGGAGTTACAGGGTGTTTCCGGTCACCGGTTAACCACGCCGGTTTTTCAGCCGGTGTTCCGGTTAGATTAGGAGCCGAATATTCCGTGAAGGAATCGTCAACGAAATGGGATAGCCACTCAAGGTCTGCTAATTCATCCATCTAATTACAAAAATTAAAAGAAACATTAATGATTTAAATTTAAAAAAATAGTGTTATCTCTCTAATTTGGTTTAAGGAAATTAAAAAGAATTACCGGAACCGGAAGTTGGTTTGAAGGGAGAGAACCAAACTCGTCGCTTCGGACAAGTACTTCTACGACATCGTTTGGTTGCTCAGAGGAGACACAGGGCACAAACTCTAGTTGAGCCTTGGGTTCAGCCTCTTCTTCAATAAAAACGTCGTCGTTTGACAAGTCAAGTAAGTCGTCTACGGAGAAATCTTCGGAAGAAAAGTCATTTTGAACGGTTTTGACGGCGAGAAACTCTTCGTAAACCGGAGGAGTCGTTTCCAAAGCCATCTCTTGTCTGATACTGCTCTTCAAACCAGCTTCAATACGTTCCATTTCCTATACGAAAAAAATAAAAAACGAAAACGTACCACAAGAAAAAAAAAAAACGTTACTTTCATTCTCAAACCAAACGAAAAAAATATATTCAAACAGATATTCAGTAACGAGATGAAAAGCCCTAAAAACTTCTTCTAACTTTCTTAAAATTAGATAGATATTAAAAAAAAATACCTAAGAGACAGAGAGAGGGAGAGTTCTGAGAAGACGAGAGGCGAATGAGCGGTGTAGAGAGAGGAAGAAGATGGATAGATAATAAAAGAGAGAAAGAAATAACATTTACTCAGTTTTTATTAAACCTTTTTAAGTTAAATAAAAAATGACAGTTTTTTTTTTCTTCCTTATTTGCGCTCATCTCGGGAATTACTTTCCTTCCCGCTCAGTGGTTTTGATTTTGCACTTATTAGTTAACATTTTTAATAATAATAAAAATAAAAAAGTTAAATGTGTCCATTATTAAATTAATAGTGAAGGAAATGACGATAGTAACCTTTTAAAAGTAATAATGAAGAAAAAGCATGTCTTCGGAGTAAAGGTTAAGTGAGAGAACTGAAATGATGCAGACAAATGGCGGGCCAGCTTTTGTCCTTACCACGAGAAAATGATTCCTCTTTCTTTTTTTTCTTCTCTCATTATCCTTCAGACTAAACCAACAAATAAAAATATTATTCTTCATCTAATATACATTCTATTAAGACAAATAAAAGGAAAAGTATCTGTGCTGCTGTGCAGATTCCAACTTTTTTTCCTTGTACTAAATTAGTTTAGATTCTCTTCCTAGTTACTATTTTATCTATATAATATAGATTTTTTTAATATATTTTAGTATCTTCCAAATTGGAAAAATGAGTGTTTGATTGTTTTTAATCAGATTTTAATTGGTTGTTAGTTAAAGGGTTAAAGCATTTTAAAATTTTGGTAATACATTTTACCAACCTAATGAAGGAATTTGATGATGTTGTGGGTAAAAGAAAGAAATAAAGAAATTTGATGATGTGTCGTGCTCTGTTTGTTATGTCTCACACATTTGACGTGGTCGAACCAATCAGAATTTCTTGATAGCTAATATACATTGTTTCCATACTGACTTTTCCATAATTATTTAGAAGAAAGTAAAAACAAATCATGGAGTTTTAAAATTCTAATTCTGTTTGGAATACATAATACATCAAATATATATATATATATTCGTACATTTAGGGCAAATTTAACTGTATACATGTCTTACAAATGTGAATGAGTTCCAAAAATATTTATAACTAAACGATTAAATTAGCTTCGACTTGCATGTCGGCAGAGTGTGCTTATAATCCTTTTTATGTTTTTTTTGTTTGCGAAGCAACTGTTTATATTGTTAAAATGTTTTTTTTTTCTTTGGACAAATATTGTTAAAATGTTTGAAATTCCAAATTAAGAAGGAGAAAAGAAGAAGAAAAGTAGTAGGGAATGTGACAGAGAATGAAGAGAGAAGAGCTATACGTCCCACGAGAGTTGTTCGCCACTTTTGAATTTTCCAAACCAGTTAAGACGTTTCAGTCAGTTTTCAGTTTTGTATGGACCATTCAAATAATTTTAATAACTTGAACCCAAAAAAATGATATATAATATGGTTGCGGGTTTGTTAATTTTTCATCATAAGTAAATAGTTTGGTTGTATTGTCCCCTCGGGAGATTTTTTTTTTTCTTTTTAAAAATATAAAATTTGAAACTTTGGAGCGGCCCACAAAATGGGTAGTTGGAGCGGGAAATCATTCAATTTTGTCACATATTGACTGCTCATGCCCGTGGCTTCTAGTACTACCTTTCACCTTACAAACTTTTCTTATATTTAAAACAATCTGTCACACAACAACAAAAAAAATAATTAAAAACGATTACTGCCAATTTGGGTAAATCAAGCTGTATTGCATGTGAGAATTAATAATACATTTTAGACAATATGACGTTGCTATTACAACTACGTAATTTGTCTTTTGTTTCTTATGAATTTCAAAAACCTGCTTTCTTGTTTAACGAGAATTTGAGTAACTCTTGATTCTTGTAATTTGTTGGAAAGAACATAAATTCTGGCTGGTTCTTTCGTTGTATCATCACAAAAGGGTACATGAACGGCAATATCAACGCGGTGATGAACAACGAGGTGGTGAGAGAGATTAACTAACTAGTTGTACAGCATTAGTCAAGCTTTGGACCACGTCCGTCATAAGGAAAGTAACTTTTTACTGGTGCACCGAACTAAACACGATAAAATATTGAAGTCTTATGTCTTGATTTCCACTGTGGTTGTGATGACGTCCTGACCATGCAACAAGTCTTGATCGTTTAAAATTTTGTCAATACATTCAGGGGTGCTCTCGAGGATAACAATTTGAAATATTGGAATAAGGCTTTAATGTTAATTATATTTTATGATTTCTATTATGAAATCTATCCAAGACCATTTTCTAGTTTAGATTAATTCATCCCTAATATTCTCTAGAGAAGAAAGAAGAAACACTAACCTTGATCCATGCTTGGATGCAATTTCACCAATTGATCTTCTCTCCTTTAACCTTATCCTTTTGATGATTTCTTTGATGGAAAAGAAATC